>PVKC010008517.1:0-27969 GCA_004027635.1 Crocidura indochinensis
TGGATTCTCATGTTCAGAGTATTCATGATTAAAGTTGTGAGCTAATGCCCTTAAATGCTGTTTTGCATATTGATTATGGCTTTCTGCATAATATAAGTGCCAATCAGAAAGTTTTTGCAAGCGTGAAAACATTTCAATATTTCCTCAGGCACAGCTATCCCAGAATCAGATTCTTTTTTGAACACATCCTCTTATGTCTCACTGTAAAAACTACTGTGAAACTCCCCTGCAGAGAAATATTGAGTTCATAGAGAAAATGAACAATGTCTGCCAAATACACAAGCTTAGTTACCCATTCCTTGTCCATCTGGGGCTGTACAAAGTCAGAGTTCTGCTTTCACAGAAACTGCACTACTTCTACTCTCTTGCCAACAAGGCAAGAGAGCACCCTTCCCCAGAACAGCCACTTCACTTCTTCATGGAGAAGATGCTAATAGTGGGCATCCATACTCTCACCCAGGGTGGTGAATATCCTGGATTTGATCACAATTGTGAATTTCACAAATTATCTTTATTGTGTCATCTGTCAACAGAGTTTATTTAAACAGGGAGTTTTTCTGAATTCAGTCTATCATACAATGAGTGCATACAATGCATGGGTGTGCAAACTTCTGTTTCTTGTGACTACACAAAAACACTGAGCCATGCACAGTGCATCATCTGTACAGACATCAACACATCAGAGTATTATTCTGAGTGAAATGAGTCAGAAGGAGAGGTGTAGACACAGAATAATCATTTGTGGCATATAAGAATAATAAATGGTAATATGGTAATAATATCTAGAGAAAATAGGGGTGAGGGACAGGAGGACTAGTCCATAATAGGAAGCTTGCCATAAAAAGTGGTGAGCTCAGTTAGAATAGAGAAAGGTATGTTATGACATTGATAGTTGAAACATCACTCTGGACAAGAACTGGATGTTGAAAATGGATAGGTGACATGTATGGTACCCTTTAATTAACAATATTGCAAACCAAGGAGTCATAAAGGAAATTTTGCAAACCTCAGTGTCATAAAGCAAAAGAGAGATAGAGAGAAAAAAGCAAAATGCCTGCCCCTGACATAGGCAGAGGAGGGTGAAGGGGAAGGAAACAAGGATCATTGGTGGTGGGGAAAGTGCACTGGTGAAGGAAGGTGTACATTCTATGATTGAAACACAAGTATGAATAATTTTGTAACAAATATGCTTAAATAAAAATATTTTTAAAATGCTTCAGGCAGTCTATCATAATTCCTTTATGATATGATATCATATGCCTTTAATAAAGTGCTATTTTTGTCTTTGTGTGTATTTTAGTTTGGTTTCTTGCAGCACTCACTAAGGTGTCAATAGATTTTTTTTTTCCTTTCAGTGAAATCACTACTTTTCTCTGGAACACTGTTCTTGCTTTTAAAGATTGTTAAAAGGTTTTTCTCTTTTACCTATTTCATCTCCATATTGTAGGGTTTCAAATTTTCAGCACATTTTGGTTATCAAAAGGAAACGTTTTGAAACATTTTGCTTCCTTATTATCAGAAATCAAAGCATTTTTCCTCGAGAAAGGTGTTCACTATCCAGAATTAACAAACGGTCCGTGGATTCAAAAACTGTATTTCATGGTGGATGTTACTTTACATCTAAATCAACTTAATCATAAACTACAGGGGAAAGGAAACACAATTTTTTTGATGTTAGAAGTTATTTCGTTTGAAAACAAATTATCTGTTTTTGTTCAAGTTTTTGACAGAAAAACTTTGATTCACCTTCCAAGCCTGTTGAAACAAAGCCAAGAAAATAATTCTGATATTGACATTACCTATTTTAAAACAGCACTTTTAAATATAAGGGAAGCTTTTCTCAAGAGGTTTCAGGATTTCAGAAACAACAAAGCAATGCCGGCCTTTGTTAAAAACCTCTAGATGTCACTGTAACGGAATCAAATTTTTCTCCCTTTAATATCGACATTTGGCAATTTTGAAATGCAATTTCTAGATTTAAAAAAACAAAGAACTGTGGAGCTCGAAATTTGAATGTCTTTGTGCTAATTTAGAAAGATTGGGAAACACAAATGTGAACTTAGTTCACAGCACACGTGGTCTGCTTTGAAAGACCTGGAGGAGGAAGATATGTTGATTTTTAACACTTGTAATAGTGTTCCTGACTCATATAATCAATTACGAAAGCTAGTGTTTGCTGTTCTTTCCTTCTTCGGGTCTACATAGTTATATGAACAATCATTTTCAAGCATTTATCTTATCAAGAGTAAGTTGAGAAATCATCTCATCGATGAGAACCTGGAATCGTGCCTAAAATTAAAAACAACATACAAACCTGACTTACTCAAACTATCCAAGGACATGGAAGGCCAATGTTCACATTAGTATTTGTGATTTTGTCAGTCATTATCAGAATGCAATTTTCTCTACATTGTAAGGCAAATTTTATGGAATTTAATGCTATCAATAAATAATATTGTTTGAAAGTTTTTGTTTTATTAGTTGTGTTATTTGTATCTCCCTGACCTATGTGGATACTTGCATGTAGAATATTCTCAACAAATACTTATTGAAACTAAAATCAGTGTACCATTCTATGTATTTTTGATTTTAAAAATGTGGCTCTCGGGGCCGGAGTATAGCATGGAGGTAAGGTGTTTGTCTGTCATGCAGAAGGTCGGTGATTTGAATCCCAGCATCCCATGAGCCTGCCAGGAGTGATTTCTGAGCATAGAGCCAGGAGTAACACCTGAGCACAGCCAAAACAAACAAACAAAAACAAACAAAAAAAAAAACAAAGAAAAAACAAAAAATACAAAAAAAAATGTGGCTCTCAAAATAAATTTCAATGCGATTTGTTTTTTGGCAAGATTTGGCTCAGTTGAATAAAAAGGTTGTCGACCACTGAGAGGTATCCCCTAGACAAAGTGTCCCATATCCTGGAAGACTTATAATCTTGCCAGGATGGCTATCTTGAACTCCAACACTGCTGCCCATCCCTGGCCTAACTCCACAGAAGGGTTGAAGGGTGCGCAGATACGACTGGAGAACTGGGCCCACTCATTGACAGAGATATTTGGGACAATAAATATAGGCTAGCCTGAGCAGTAAACTCCCTGCTGGAGATACAGGTGTGCTCTTCATCCCTAGACTGACTTTTTCTGGAATAATCTACATACTTCCAGAGATTTCCGCTCTCCCATTCCATGACATTTTCCCTCAAAAGTATTTTATTTTTTCATCACAGACTGAAGTTCTTCTGGCCCTCTCATGCTTTGGGTGGAGAGGGGCAAGAATCATTCTCTGGAGCCACCAGGATTATCCCCTAAAGAACTCCCCTCTTCCTTTTGATCAGGCAACCTGATCTAGCAAAGAATGATCTCAATAAAATTGTTTTTTGGGGGGTATTAAAAAAAAGAATAATTTTCTTTCTCTGAGATCTCTGTGTGCATATTTGTATTTCTATGCAGCACATACTGAGTAAGACTGAAGAATTCAATTAGGGTTTTTTTTTTTTTTTTTTTTGGTTTGGGAGCTAAAACCAGTAGTTTTAAGGACTGCTCATGCAATTTTCTTCAGTCACTTCTTGTGATACACCAGAAACCATGAGATTGCATGATCATACTATGGCCTTTTGAACTGCTGGTGGGAATGTTTTGTAATCCAGCCTTTATGGAAAACAATATGGAGATTCCTCAAAAACCTGGAAATTGAGCTCCTATATAATCCAGCTATACTACTCCTAGGGATATACCCTAGGGACACAAAAATCCAATACAAAAATCCCTTCCTTATGCCTATATTCATCGCAACACTTTTAGCAATAGCCAAACTCTGGAAACAACCAAGATGCCCTTCAACAGATGAATGGGTAAAGAAAGTGTGGTACATATACACAATGGAATATTATGCAGCCATAAGGAGCAATGAATTCATGAAAATTTTTCTATACATGGATGTACATGTAATCTATTATGCTAAGTAAAATAAGTCAGAGGGAGGGAAATAGACATAACATAGACTCACTCACATATCATTTTAAGAAAAAATTAAAGACAGTATTGTAATATGCCTAGAGATGAGGGCCAGAGGATTGGCTCACAATTTGAAGCTCACCTTAAAAAGGGGAGAGTGCAGTTAGAACACTAAAATAACCATGACAATATTAATGAGTGAGAGAGTAGAATGCCTGACTACAGGCAGCAGGTGTGGGTGGAGGGAGATGGGGTGCATTGATGTTGAGAATGCTGCACTGGTGAAGGGGGAGTATTCTTTTTGTGACTGAAACCCAACTACAGCCATGTTTGTAATCATGGTGCTTAAATAAAGATAAAAAACACAAAGGGAGTGGTAACACGTGGTGAGACAGGGATCATACACAAGCACTCAGCTGATGCAGTAGGCATTGACCTCTTCTTGTCCATGGGCTTTGCTCAAAGACATATTGGAAGGGAGTTACATCTCGCTAAAATATATCTGAGCCTCAATCCACAACAATATGTTGACTGTGTTAGAAAATTTTGGGGATTTGGTTTGTGCAATTTCTCTTTGAGTAGCTCATTTAGAGTAGATTTGGTTAGTGCAAATATTGCGAGTTCATCTTTGTCTGAGAATGTATTTAACCCTCCATCCCATGTAAATGAGAGTTTTTCTGGGTAGTGGACTCTAGGTTGAAAGTTTCTTTCTATCAGTATTTTGAATATGTCATTTCACTCTATTCTTGATGGAATGTTTCAAATGGAAGATCTGGTTTGATTTTTATGTTGTTTCCTTTATACTTGAGGGTTTTCTCTCCCTTCCTGCTTTAAAAAGTTGATCTCTGTTTTTGCCACTTGAATTACCAAATGTCTTGATGTTGTTTTGTTATGATCTATTTCATTTGACACTCTTTTTTGCCTCTTAGATTTGTATAAAAACCTCTTTCTCAAGGGTGGGGAAGTTCTCTGCTATTATCTACCTCACTACTGTTCTTCCCCTTTCCTGTTTTTTCCGCTTCTGGAATTTCTATAATACAGAGATTATTTGTCCTGTCTTTGTTCATTAATTACCTTACATTTTCTTCCATGGTTTTGTCTCCTTTCTTTTTTGAGTTCTTTATCCCAGCTTGCTTGTAATTTGTCTTCAAGTTCGTCTATGCAATCTCGACTTGTGTAATTCTACTATCATGGCTTTCTAACATACTTTTTACTTCCTTCAGTTCCATTTGCATGGATTCTCTCATCTTCTGAAAGAGCTCTTCTTTGAGTTGGTTGAATTGCTCATGTATAGATTTCTCAATTTCACAGGCTAGTGACTTCTTGATTTCCATTGCTAAACCATGAAGTGTTGATTTTAGGTCCTCATCTATAATGTTGAGGCCTTTAGGTGGATTTGGAGATTTGCCAGAAATTCTTTCTGTATTCCCCATAATAGATGTCTTCTTTAGCTTCTCCGTTGAACTTTGCAGTTAGTGGTTTGTAGAGTTGGATTTCTCAGGCTGCAGAAAGAAGTGCTAGATCCAATCTTCCAGGAAGTCTATGATATAAATTGGAATGACTTCACACAGACATGCTAGCATCTGAGCAGTTTGAGAAAATGAGAATTGATAGGAAGGAAGGAAATAAGGAAGGAAGGAAAGAAAGAAGGAAGGAAAGAAGGAAGGAAGGAACTAAGAATGGAAGGAAGAAAGGAAGGAAGCTAGGAAAGAACCAAAAAGACAGTCCTATTTGCATTTGCTGAAAGAGTTTAAGAAATGAGGTTCTCTATTCCATCCCTGGCACCAACCTGGCTGGCTCCAAAGGGCAAATGAACAGTGATGGCCCTGAAACCCAGTAGGAGACTGAGGGAATGCTGGAGAGGAGAGGAGGCTCACTTCATTTGAGCGTGGCAGAGGGAATTAGGACTGGAGCCTCCTTGTTTCCATCCAGACAGAGGCCTCATTGCTCACAGGGAACAAAGATTCAGCAAGGGTGCTGGGACTCAGAAAGATGCTGGGAAAGACTCAAAAAGACAATTTTGTTTGTGTTTGGTGAAAGGAATTAAGGAATGAGCTTCATTATTCCCTCACTGGCACCAACTTGGCTGGCCCCTAAAGGTAAATTGACACTGATGGTCCTGGAACCCAGAAGGAGACTGAGGGAAGGGAATGCTGACGAGGAGAAGAAGCCTGTTCTTTCCAATTATTCATTTATAAATGTTGTGGAATTATCAAATGTAATTAGGGAATCTGAGAGTTGCCGTGTTCTGCCATCTACCCATTTGCAAGGAGGAGAAAGATGAAAATGAAAAGAAAATGAGAAGGATTTCAGGCAGGTGACATAGTTCCAATTTCAGCTGAAGAGTCTGAGAAGTGGAAGCATAATTGGTATAAATATAAGAGAGATCTTTTCCAAGAGAGATAGCACAACGGTAGGAAATTTGCCTTGCATGCAGCAAACCCAGGATGGGCAGCAGTTCAAATCCAGGCATCCCCCATGATGCAGTTAGAAAAGTAATACACTAACAAATACCATAACAATGTTAATATGTGAGAGAAGTAGAATGCCTGTCTCGAATATAGACAAGGGGTGTGGGAGGAGGGTGAAGGGAGGTTTTCTTTTTGAGACTGAAAAAAATAGTCATGTTTGTTTAAGTAAATCATGGTGTTTAAGTAAAGAAACTATTTTTAATAAAAAAGAAATAGAAGTTTATCCAAAAAAGAAGTCTTATTAAATAGGAGAGAATAATTGTCTTTCTTCACTTTATCTTTATTTATTTTATTAATTTTTTGTCACACCCAGTCGTGCTGAGGGATTAGTCCTGGCTCTGTGTTCAGAAATCATTCCTGGCACATTCAGGGGACCATATGAGATGCCAGGGATTGAACTCTAGTCCGTCTCCAGTCTGCCGCGTGCAAGGCAAACGCCTTAATGCTATGCTATCACTCTAATTTTATCTTTTTAAGTATTAATCTCTTTTGAAAATAACCTTAAATACAAGCACCGCAAATTGTGTTGTGTAAAAGTATGAGCATCTGGTGATGGTAAAGTTTTCATGTAAAATAAATAACCATTAGTTAAAAATATTTATGATTCCCACTTAGTATTGCTAAATCTTCCAATAATCTGGGTTGTAGATGTGGCTCTATTACTTTGATTATTTAACTTCTTTTGAGCTAAAATACTTTATTACTAAAATATGAGCAGGTAACATTTACCATATAGGTCAATTTTGTTATTTGATTTTTATTTTGAGGCCACATCTATTTGTACTTAGGACTTTATCCTAATTCTGTGCTCGGGGGTCACTCCTGATAGTGCTTAGGGAACTGTACATATTACCAGGAATTGAATCCAGGTCAGGCTCATATAGGGCTATCTCTCTTCTAACTGTACTCTCTGAGATACTGTTATGATATGTCCTTATATGCCATGCTGTCTATTTTATATAACCTTACACACTGTACTGTCTCTCCAGTGCTATTTAGATATATCATTAAACCTAGTACAGATTTCTTCTTTCCTCCTACAGAAACCTTTGCTTTCAATTTTAACAGAGTGGTACACTAATGCATGTCCTTATGAAAAGTGTTCTTGTTAATATTATTCTAAATGGTTATGTGTAGAACTGAATTACACTGTAAGAAGGAATTGCAGGCTTCAATTATTAATAATGAGTGGCCAAACAAGCAATTAACAAGTAATAGTACATTTTCTATAAAGTGAGTGATGGCAACTTTTTAGGATCAGAGCATTAATTTCTGAAAGCATCTTGGTATCTACAAATGGAGAATATTATCTCCCAGTGGCATATCACCACAATTCATCTTTATAGTAAAATTATTTTGAAATTCAGGAGCTCTCAGATAGTGTTTTATTGGCTTTCTATTACTCTTATTCTAGGCAGTGTTAAATAGCATCTACAACACAAGACTAAATATATCTATATCTATATATACAAAATTAGTATGATAGTGGACATTTACTAACCCCACCTTAGAGAAGAGGTGAAGGTAATAGCACTATTTAGTATAAACTAGTAACAAATGTTATATCTTGTATAATTGAAGCACCAATTAATTAATTAATTACTATGTTTTAGAAGTCTTAATACTAACTTCATTCAGGGCTAAAAATGTGAATGAGATCAGTCAGATGCAAAATATGACTGACAAAAAAGAACACGTGATGCATACAAAGAGGCAACACAGGAGCTTTCAAACATTTTAAACAGGAATAAGAAGTTCAAGTTTTTCATTTGAGGAAGGAGAAATTAAAGTTACTTAATTGTATTATCTGTTAGTTTTATTATAATTTATATAACACTTATTAAAGAATTCACATTAATAGCTTTGATATAAAATTATTTCATCCAAACCAAAGTATCCATGAGTGAATAATTAGAGGATATTTATAATTCCATAAAAATTTTAGTAGTGTTCATGTACGTTCTTGATGAATGTCATTTAAATTTTGATGCAAATTACATAGAGGATACATATAATGCTTCCTGTAGAATTGTTATTTTTGCTATGTTAATTCTCCCAATTCATGAACATGTTATATTTTTTTATTTACTCTATGACTTCCTTTTACTTTTCTTATATAAATGTAATAGTTTTAAAGGTAGGAGTCTTTCATATCTGTTACTTAGTTGATTCCTAAGTATTTGATCTTTGGAGCCATTAATTTAAGTAGTCTATATGTCCTCTATTTTTGTTTCACTTAATTATTTGCATCTAAAAATGCAACAGATGAGTTTATAGCCTGTTAACTTTGTTCTATTGGCTTATTGTTTCTAAGAGTCTTTAGTGAAATCATAAGCATCTTTTAAATGCATTATTATGTGTTCTAAATAGTAGTACTTTAAGTTCTTTCCAAATGAACAACCTCTTTTCCAACTATTTTTCAATAGGATCTTTATTTGGGGGATAAAGTAATAAAATAAAGTATCAAATTAATGAGAATTTTACTTAAGTTTTTGGATTTTGCTGTTACTTTTATAATAAGAAAATTGTACCTACTGCTCCTACTTTTGAAAAATTATACTAATGCTTATTGAGTAGATAGGAAACTTACATCTTTGTGTAAATAAAGAGAAAGAACTCCTAATGACACCAAAAACTACTTTGGAGCCACTATCTTTCCAGTGCTACCTGTATCAGGGAGAACTATATTGTCCATTTTGAGAAAGATTAATCTGATAATTCACTACTGAGCTTTGATGTCTAATAGAAACAAAATTTGGTATCTATTATCACATATCCAGTGTGGATCACCTAAACTTCCACTAGACACTTTCTTTTTTCTAAGATCTATGCTAATGAAATGTTTTCAAAGCATTGCCAGTTTCTTGAGAATGGAAGAAATGCTATAAAATATGAGTGTTGCTTATAGACTGAAATCACTGGAGAATAGAACAATTGTATTGATGTACATTAAGCAAAATGTGTCTTGGTTCAACTTGGTAGGAAATTTCTTTGGTAATGAAAATGGTCAACATTTTATAAGTCCTTATTATGTAACAGACAAATACTGAAGTCTAGCATACCATAAAAAGTCACATATGCAATAAAAATTGGCTTCATTCTGTAGATACATATCTTTGTATATCATATGTCTCACTCTAAGAATAATATGTGAATTTTTCCAAAATATTCTGACATCTAAATTTTGGTCAATATAGATTCAAGATATATGTAACAAAGTTATTTTTGACAACTGAATTAAATTATATGGCTTGTTTTAATTTAATTCAGAACTATTCAATGTTGGTACTAAATGACCTTGTTGATTAAATTATCTTTTCCTTTAGTGTTCTATTATCAAAGGCTAGTCCATAAACTAAACCTAGATAGAAATTTGGGGGGAGGGGCATGTTCACAGGTATTCAGAAAGCTGTCTGATCTTGTTAAGAATAAGATTTCCAATTACACAGAAGGATATTCACTAAATCGAATGGACAGAGAATTCTTTGTTTCTATGCTTAGTCACACACATCACAAAGAATGAAATTGAATTTGAACTTGTTGGAAATTATTTTATATGTTTTTGGTTAACAAAGAGAAATATTTTGCTGAAGCTTCCAGACAAGCAAACATGTACTCAATGCCTGCCATGTAGAGATAAATAAACAACCAAGTATAGCAAGAAATATTATAAATTAAATTATTCTTAGCAGATTTGTAAGTAATCTCTTCCCATTCAAAAGTAAAAGAAAAAACAAACATAAGGAAAAAATAAACAAAATTTTTGTTCAAAGGTATAAAGCTAGTAGTTTGACTTACGATTTTGTGGATCAGCATTTGAACTTTATTCAGATAGGTAGGTTATCATTTGGCTGAGGTTATTTTTCAGACTGGGTTGGTTGGTTGTAATTTTGATAAGCTATCTGAGAATACGGCAGAGAACTGGAGGACTGCCAAAGATGGATTTGAGCTTTGATGCCACATTTATTATTTGTATGAACTGCAGATGCTCTTTTTCATAGCCCTAAAATGAATTGTCATCTAAATAGTTTTGTTGCAAAGATAAAATAGGGTGATTTAGGTAAAATTATTTATAAATACAAAGGTATACTTAATATTATGACCTTTAATTCTAGCATTTCTGAAGAGACTTACTCAGAACTAGGTTGTGTATTTATTTATATAGTAATTAATTTAATCAAAATGTTAATATTATATTAGGCATTAGAGAATACAATGCAAAAAAGAAAAGTCCCCTGCTCTTGTGGTGCTTACATGTTATGTGTTGGGGAAGGTGATAATATGAAAGTTAGAATATAATAATATGGTGAAAAAAAGAAAAGCAAAATGAGGATGAAAATTCCTTGTTGACTAAATGAGGAAAAATTTCTATCTGATATTCCAAATTTGATTCAGTTTTCTATTATAGTAATATGGTTATGTAAGCACCATGATTAAAACATGTTTGTAGTTGGGTTTCAGTCATAAAAGGTATGCCCCCCCTTCAACAGTACAACCTTCCTGCCACCAATGCCCTATATCTCCCTTCTGCCCAGTCATAACTGTCTTTGAGAAAACCATTCTACTTCTCTCACTCATTAACATTGTTATAATAGTAGTTAGTGTAGTTATTTCTGTAACTGCACTTACCACTCTTTGTAGTAAGCTTCATTTAGAGAGCCGGTCCTTCCAACCCTCATCTCTATTGTCTGGGTATTATTACACTAATGTACTTTATTTTTCTTAAATACCACAGATAAGTAAGACTATTCTGTGCCTATTTCTCTCCTTCTTACTCATTTCATTAAGCATAAGAGTTTCCATGTACATTCATATATAGGAAAATTTTATGACTTCATTTTTCTTGATGGCTGCATGGTATTCTATTATGTATATGTACCACAGTTTCTTTGACCATTTATCTGTTGTTGGGCCTCTGGTTCTTTCTATATTCTGACTATTGTGACTAGAACTGCAATAAACATTGGCATGCAGGGGGAATTTTTGTATTGTGTTTTAATATTCCTAGGGTATGTCCCTAGAAGTGGTATTGCTGGATCAAATGGGAGCTCAATTTCCAGTTGTTTTTTTGTTTGTTTGTTTTGTTTTGTTTGCGAAAAATACATATTGTTTTCCAGAAAGGCTGGATTAGATGACATTTCCGCCAGCAGTAAAAATGAGTTTTTTTTCTCCCTGCATCCTCACCAGAACACTGATTTTTCTTGTTCTTTGTGATGTGTGCCAGTCTCTGTTGCATGAAATATTAGCTTGATGTTTTGATTTTCATCTCCTTGATGATTAGTGATGTGGAGCATTTTTCTTGTGCCTTTGGCCATCTGTATTTCTTTTGTGAGAAAATGTCTGTTCATTTTTTCCCCCCATTTTTTTGATGGGGTTAGATTTTTTGTTTGTATTTTAGGTCACACCAGTGACATTCAGGGATTAGTCATGGCTATGCACTCAGAAATCACTTCTGGCTAGGGGGACCATATGGGATGCTGGAGAATTGAAACAAGGTCCAGCAGCGTGCAAGGCAAATGCCATACTGCTGCTCCACTGCTCCAGCCATGGAGTTAGATTATTTTTCTTGTTAAGTTCTGTCAGTACCTTGTATATCTTAGATATTAGCCCCTTATCGAGTATCGGGTGATTAGTTTATCCCATTCTGTGCCTTTGTGTTCGAGTTACTATTTTTTTGAGGTGAAGAAGCTTCTCCATTTAATAGTCCCATTTGCTTATGTCTGCTTTCATTTATTTGGACTGTGGTGTTTCCTTATTGAAGTTGCCTTTAGTCTCAATGTCATGGAGTATGTTGCTTATGTTTTCTTTTATATATCTTATGGTTCCAGGTCTGATATCAAGGTCTTCAACCTATTTGGATTTTTCTTTGTGCATGTGACTGTCCAGTTATTTCAACAACACTTGTTCAAAAGACTTTCTTTCTCCATTTTTCATTTTGTGCCCCTTTATCAAAGATTGATTGTATGTCTAGGGAACATTCTCTGAATGCTGTCTGTTTCATTGATCTGAGGGTCTGTATTTAACCATGCTGTTTTAATGACTATTACTTGCGGTACAATTTAAAGTTGGTGAAAGTGATGCTGTCCATCTTTTTCCTAAGAGCTGCTATAGCTATTCTTTGGAGTTTATTGTTCTAAATGAATTTCAGGGGTGTTTGATTCACTTCTTTGAAGAATATCTTAGATGTTTTTAGAGGAATTGCATTAAATATGCACAATGCTTTGATGAGTATTGCCATTTTAATGATGTTAGTCCTTCTGATCTATGAAAGATATGTGTCTCCATTTTCTTCTGCCATGTTTTATTTCTTGAAGAAATATTTTCTAATTTTCTTTCTATAGGTCCTTCATCTCTTTAGTTAACTCCAAGTATTAGAATTTCTGTGATGCTATTATAAATCTTTTATTTAATGTCCATTTTTTGCTATTATTATATGTGTATAAGAAGGCTATTGATTTTGTGTGATAATTTTGTAGCCTGCCACTTTGCTATATGAATTTATTGGTTCTGGAAACATTTTGATAGAGTCTTTTGGAGTTCTAAATATAGTATGTTGTCTGCAAACAGTGAGTTTGACTTCTTCATTTTATATAAGAATGTTCTTGATATATGCCTTTGATATCTTTTTATTGCCTAATTGTTATGATAAGTAATCCATTATTATGTTAAATATGAGTTGCAAGCGGGGGCAAGCCTGGTCTTGTATCAGATTTTAGATGAAGACATTTAATTTAATCTCCATTGAGTGTAATATTCGCTATGGGCATGTGGTAAATGGCCTTTACTATATTGAGAATAATTTATTCCATTCTCATCTTGTCGAAAGATTTGATCCTGAATGGATGTTGGGCTTCATTAAATACATATTCTACAGTTACTGATATGGTCATATGTTTTTTTTTTGTTGTTGTTATGCTGTATTTCATTTATTTATTTTTGTATATTAAACCATCCTTACATCTCTGAAATGTTATATGACCTTCTTGATGAGACATTAGATCCTATTTGCTAGGATTTAGTTGAGGATCTTTGCATCTATGTTAATCATGGATATTAGTCTGCAGTTTACTTTTTATTTCAGCATCTTCTGCTTTTGGTATAAGGATGATTTTAGTTTGATAAAAATTATTTGAAATTGTTTCTGTTTCTTCAGTTTCCTAGAATAGATTATCCTGAAAAGTATCCGTAGTACTTCCTCTTGAAAGGTTTGAAAGACTTTGATAGTACATTCATCTGGGTTTAGGCTTTTGTTTTGGGGAAGGTTTTAATTACCATTTCCTCAATAGGGATGAGGCTGTTTAGATATGCTAGATAATCCCGGTTCAACTGTGGAAGATTAGAAGAGTCCAAGTATTTACCCATTTCTTTTGGATTCTCTTTTATGGCATAGAATTTCTCAAAGTAGTCTCTGATAATTTTTGAATTTCTTTATATCTGTAGTGATCTCCCCTTTTCATTTCTAATTCAGTTTACTAAGTTTCTCTTCCTCCTTCTGTGAGTTTTGCTAGTAGTATATAAATCTTGTTTAACCAACTCTTGCTTTTATTGATCTTTCTGATTGATTTTTTGGATTTACAATTCATTAATTTATTCTCTGAGCTTTGTTATTTCCTTCTACCTGCAGGGTTTTTGGTACATTTTGTAGATCACCTTTGATTTTATAAGCTGTGCCATTAAGCTTTTAATGTAGGCCCCTACTTTCTGATGCATGCTATACAGCTATAAATTTTCTTTATAGTATCCTTTTTGCTGTGTCCAACAATTTTGATAATTTGTATCTTCATTCACTTGTTTCCTGGATTCTTTTGATTTTTTTTTTATCTCACCTGTAGGACACACTTGTTCATTAATGAGCTGTTTCATTTTCAGGTATTAAAGTTTTTCTTACAAGTGGTGTTGGCACAACTGGTTAGGCATTTGCAAAAATGCAAACTCAGTCTCCCATCTAACAACATACACAAAGGTCAAATCCAAATGGATTGAAGACCTTGATATCAGGCCTGAAACCATAAGTTATATAGAATAACATGTAGGTAAAACACTCTATGACATTGAGACTAAAGACATCTTCAAGGAGGAAAGACCATTCTCCAAACAAGTGGAAGCAGAAATAAACAGGTGGGAATATATTAAGCTTAGAAGCTTCTGCACCTCAAAGAAAACAGTGCCTAGAATACAAAAGTCAACAACAAAATGGGAGAAACTATTCACTCAATACCCAACAGATAAGGGGCTAATATCAAAAATATATAAGTTACTGAGTTTACCAAAGACTTCTATGTTCACCTTTTCACAATTTTTGAGGATTTTTTCCATTGTGTGATGTTTGTTTTAAGGGTCTTTTCTGATCTGTTTTGTTGTATAGAGTTGACATGCATCTCATCTTCCAGCACATTGTTTCTGTCCTCAAACACTGTTTTTCTATTAAAGAGGCTTTCCAGTGAGGTTTTCATTTAGCCTAATAAGTTTTTAATACTGTTATTTCAGTTTGAAGTTTTCTCATTTTTATTTTCATATCCTCTTGATTCTTATTTGTGGTTCACTCAGTTTGTTCCATGCTTTTCTATGAGGATCGTTCATATATCTTCTCTAAAGCCCTTATCTGAGAGACTAAATAGGTGGCTGACACTTTTCAGTTCATCAGAACTGCCATCTTTATTCTATATGCATGATGGAGGCCTGCATTGTTTCCCCCATTGTCATGCTTGTAGTTTGGTGTTTTTACACTTTGTTGTAGGTCTGGTTCATTGACTAGTAGATATGTGCTGTCACTGAGTGGCTGGAATCCTCTGCCTCCGTTCTTTGTGGGTAGGATGAGCTCACTTTCATTATTGTGCCTACGAGGGGGGAACTTCTGGATGTGGTTGTTCTTAGTGCCAGGAAAGGCATGTCTAAAATGTGCAAGGTGGGAATCAGGCTATGCCTTTTCTGGGTGTTTACAGCTCACCTCCAAGGACTTGATTTTCTTGGGCTCTTCTGTATGGGTTTGGTCCCAGCTCCAGTTGCAGTGGGTCTCGATGACTCTCACATTAATATGCACACGGAAGAGATCCCCAAACTGGATTCTTATCTATCTAACAGAATTTGGAATAATGCAATATAATTAAACAGAATGCTTTTTTAAATTTTGGCTTTTGGGTTACACCTGGCAGTGCAGTGCTCAGAGGCTACTCCTGGCTTGGTGCTCAGAAATTCTCCTGGCAGGCATGAGGGAACTTAGAGGATGCCAGGATTCGAACCACCATCTGGCCTGAATCTGTTTTGTGCAAGGCAAATGCCCTACTGTTGTGCTATCTCTCTGACCCCAACATTTTAAAGTGTTAAAGATACTTATCTGGCTTAGTGATTTGGGGAATTTTTATGCACCTATGAACCTGTATATTATTTAGAAGAAGAAATATATATACTTGTATAGTGAAACTTGCTGGCATTATATTAAAAATAATTCTGTAATGAAATTTTTCCCACACTTAATTTAGCATTAGTAATATAGAATGGAAACCTGAGGTTTATTCCATAGATTTATTATGATAGTTCAGACCAAGGGAACATCTGTCAGAGGGTAAAATGGAGCCTAATATTATTGGGTATGTTTGATTTCAAAATGCCTAAACTCAAAATATTGGCAGCAACTAGACCAGAATTTGGGCATGAATTTCAGAGTAGTTTATTGTCTGTCTGGATTACTAACATGCCAATTTCCTAAGTAAAATCTGAAAATCTTTTTAAATTTTTATCTTTAGTTTTTATTCCAATGAGGCAGATGTCCATGGTCATCCTCAGTACATCTATCAGCTATTGGTTTATGGTATTATAGTCACCTCAATTTTGTGCTTCAAGTCATATTCATTTTATGTCTGCATGTCCTGCCAAGGAATGACATTAAACCTGCTTCCCATACCAGAAATCGGATTTACTAATTTACCCACTCTAATATTAATGCCTGTATGTCTATATAAATTAAGGAAATGAAACATGCTGGATGTGTGGTCAGTAATTTCAAGGTACACTCTTAACAGTATAAAACTCTGTAATTTCTTTCAATATGTTTCCAAACTTGATTGGGACACCTTGTCTTCATCCCAGAATACGTAATTACCTGTGCCCATTCTAGTATTTATTCTCATTCTTGTAAATCATCATCAACTGCTTGGTATCTAGGACTGCACAGAAAAAGAGCCAAGAGAATGGCTTCCAATTGCATAGCTTTAATTATCTGCAGCACACAATAATGACTTTGGACCCTGCTGCTTCTATGCAGTAATTAACAGGTGGCAAGCTTTGACTGCAACATTTCCCCCACTGTTTCCGGAGAAAACATGGCCATCAGGATAAATAGATTAAATATTGAAAAAAAGGATCCAAAAGGGGCTACTCACCCAACCCTGCCATTAACTTAGCTTTACCAGGTTTCAACACACTAGGTGAATGGCATAATTCAGCATACTAATTAGAGGTATGCAATTTTGAGCAGTGTACCTGCCATCAAATCCAAACTCTAAACCCTGCTTGTTATAAATTATGATGCTAGATCCCTGGCATTGCTAAAGGTAATCTTGAATATTCTTTGCTTCCAGTTCTTTAACATGAACTCAGAATTTCTTTTTGATTTTGTCTGATGATAGTCATCCTTTCACTATTTTTATTTTATTTTATTTTTAATTATGTGAACAATGATGCAAGAAAAGAGGACAAGGTAAAGTTACAGTGGAAGGACACTCATCCAAAAACAGAGTTAGAAGAAGAAATCCCCCTGCTGCCACCTTAATTTTGAACTTACAGTCAAAGAACATTAAGAAAAATAAAACAGAACCCATGTAAAATTTCTTTGTCCCTCAAGTCCCCATATTGTAATACATTATAACATTTATTATCGGTACACCAAGCCCTGCCACTATTAACTTCGATACTTCTTTATTCATGAAATGATTTTTTAATTTGAACCACAATTGGTGGTCAGAGTTTACTCAGAGCTTACCTCTGGCTCTGCAGAGAGGTCACATCTGGCAAGCTCAGTGTACCATATGTTGTGCCAGGGATAGAACTTAAACCAACTATGTGCAACACAAGTGCCCTACCCTCTGTGTTATTTTTTCAGAGCCTAATATTATATATTTTAGAATAATATAAATGAGTCCTACATACCAATAAGTTTTAATTGTTATTTTTATCATGACAGTATATTTTAATAGGTATTCTTATCACAATATATACTACATATCAGTATGTTTTAGTAATTATAATAGCATACTTACTTTTGTCCTTATTGCTTTAAAGACACCTACATACTCTTACAAGATATATAAGGGCTGGGCAGTATACAAGATAGTAAATTTATGGGGGTAAAACTTGACTAAAGAAATGCTATTATAGGAAGAATGTAGCAAATAAATTATTCCATCTTCTTCTCTTTCTTGTACTGTAGCAAACATGCTTTTCTGTGATAAAGGAGGCTGACTGTGTGGCAAAAATATACCTGAGGAAGGGCCGAGTTGATAGCCCAGGGGTAGGGTGTTTGCCTTGCACACAAATGACCCAGGACAGACCTGAGTTCTATTCCTAGTGTCCCATATGGTCCCCTAAGCCAGGAGCAATTTCTGAATGCATAGTCAGGAGTAGCACCTAAACATCACTGGTTGTGGCCCCCAAAAAAAGAATTCAAAAAAATATACCTGAGGAATGACTAGCTAGGATTTGCTGAGTGCTGCTTTGATGCAAAGGCTGGCAGGCAATGCAGAATTTTGTGATTGTTTCTTTTTCTTACTCATTTCCCATTTGCCAGTCTCTGACTCTTTTGTTATTAGACTAGTCAGTAAAATAGTAGTATAAATACTTAAAACTTTTCTTCATGTTTTGTTTTCCAGAGATTCCCAAACTCATTTAAAAATTTACCTATTATAGACTAGTATGTATAAATATAAACTTCCTATCAGGCTATCATAGTAAGCCAAATCTGCCACCAAAAATAAACTAATAATTTTTCTATTGAAATTCAAGAGCATTCCATATGAATTAATGACATGATGAATATGTTAAAAAAGGAATCTAAACAAAGCACTGTTTCAAGTTGAGAAATTTAATCTGTTAGACTCAGTTTTCTAAAAAATGTTTCAGAGAAGAAAAAACATTATTTTTAAATTTTAGCTTAAATAATATGGTTATTATAGTGTTTGTTTTTAGTATAAATATAGAATATTTTACTCTACCATCACTAGTATCCATGAGTCTTTACCATCATTCAAAAAGTATTTTGAATAAATAATTCTGAAAATGAGACAAAATTCCTGAGTTTTTTTTCTGTCTCTTTTGATTAGTATTCTGTTTATTGAGTCAAATCTTCTTTTGATCCTATGGTGTAATAGGTAAGCAAATATAGTACTTCTTATCCCCTTACATTAGGTCAGATTGTAATGCAACAACTAAAGATATAAATAAGTAAATCTTCACAATTTATTGCTTCCAATATTTTTTGCAAGTTTCTAAAATGCATTTGGTCTATTGCAGAGTGTAGGAGAGGCACTTCATTCAGGTCTATTGAGAAGGATTTCATGTAGGATTTGCTTATGAATAAAATATGACATAAGTACAGAAAGAGGAATCCAGTTTGCACAGTTGACCTCAAAGTTTCTGAGTATAAAATCTTATTGGCAGGAGAACTAACATAAAAAGACTGAGTAGGATAGAACATAGTAAATAAAATTGCTACATATTATTTTATTCAAATGAAGCCCCTCTTTTGAGTTAGCAAGACTTGATGAAAAATGAGACTGAATAAATAATAAAAAATAATGTTCCTAGGAATTTATTTATTTACCCATGAAATAAAGTAAATATTATTTAGTTGTTTATAATGTGTCTATAGCATTTTATTTGCCAAGACACTGAATTTTGAAAAAAAAAAGTGCTCAGTTGCCTAATTAATGAACCTTCAATTATAAAGATAAGTTGTATTGAATTATAAAATGTGACTTCATACTGTCTTAACAGAAATAAATGAAAGCTTTAAACTAGAACCTCACTAGAATACTCCTTAAAATAAATGAAAGCTTTAAAATATATGATATAATTTGAGTTAAATAAATTTATTATTTGGCCATAAGACTGAGTTGTAGAGCTCGAGTTCCCATATTTAGTGATTATAATTTTATTTCTAGAAAGTTCCCAGTGTTTTCTTTATGCACTATTATAAAACAGGATGGTATAAGTAAAATGCTTGATACCATATGACTCTTTTTTAGGGGACGCTCCTGGTGGTGCTCAGGAATTCATATGTAGTGCTGGGGTGAGGGGTCAAACCCAGATTAACATGTGCAGTACCTTACAAACTGAACTATCTCTGGTCCCTCCAAGGACAAATATCAATCCCCATGTCTCATATTTGCATCAAAAAATTGAGATTAAAACAAGCTGTAGTAAAGTTATTTTATAACACAAATAGTTATATATATGTATATATTCTTTCCAGAAGGTTTTAAGCATAATTTAAACCTATATTTGATTTTAAAAAAAAAAAGAGGAAAAAAACCTCAAGCTTATTTCTCTTCCTACTTTAGAAAACAGCATGAAGCTTTATCCCCTAAAAACTTTGGATACTGACCCATTAGCATATGCAGCTTAAAATGTATGCTCTTGTAACTCTTGTTTAGAAATTTATCTTTATTATATATGCACATATACAATATTTTATTATATTGTATATAAACATTATAAGATTCATAAAAATGATCAGGTAAGTTCCAAGAGGTTACTTCCTAGGTCATATCTTTTGAAAAATATAGAAATGGGATTCTAATTCAGACTGGTCTGTCCCTCAGATTGGACCTCTCCACAGCACTCCTACTCCTTACAGTTTAAGGGCATTTTTGTTTCTTTTTAATGCAGAACATTATCTAGGAGGATATTCCATCCTCTCTTTCTTCTCTTTTCTCTCTTCTCCCCCTTCTCTCTCTCACACACAATCACACACATATGCATAATAACATGCATATACACACAGTAACTTGGAAGATTGTCTAAGCCTGCAAATGTTCATGTGTTTCATGGATCTATTCTCCTCTGATACCTGAGAGAAATGCAACAAGGCTCACAAGTTTTCCCCCACAATTTCAGCCATCACTAACTTCTGAAAAGCCAGAAGTTAATAGGGCAGTGCCAAATTCTGCCTTCATCCATCCTCAAAATGCCTTTAGGCATTAATTTTCCATGACGTTTTAGATTTCTAGCCCTGACTATCCACCCACAGTCCAACTAAAATAAGCTGATAGATGAACACTGGTCCTGATGAAACCATAGGGATAACTCCTTTATTCTTTTCAAGCAAGGCCAAGAGTATAATTGGATGACCTCTAAAAGCAAGTCCTATCTCTCATTGGAAGGAAGGGCCATGTCCTGATATGAGGTACCTATTGTGGAGACTGCTGTGGAAGCTACTGCCAAGAATCATAAATCTTTTACCAACTTTCCTTGAAAGCTTGTCACTCCCCTGCCCTTTTGCTTGATAGATGTGTTTGACTCAGTACTATCAATGTTGAATAGGTCCTAATTGATTATATGGGGCCAAGTGTTTCATACATAAGACTCAGAATTTCTTGAGTGGGTTCTAGTTATCAGTGTACTTAGAAACAAAGTTTAAGATGTGATTAAAATTTAATAATATTTAAATTGGAATACATATTAAAAGCAATGTAATTAAAATTTATAGCATGTATTGCCCACATAACATGCATATGCATATATTGCCAACCTATATATTTAATTTATAATAATCTATAATAACTTTTCAAAATACTCTATTTGTTCCACTTTATTGATGATAAAACTGAAACAAATATTTACCTGCTAACTATACAGAGAGACATGTTAAAGCTTAAAACAGGTTTGATTAAATGAAACCTGTAACCTTTTAATATTCATGTATTTTTCTTTTAACTCTCAAGTTGTTTCACCATACTTATTATCTTCTTAGTTCATTCCTGTACATATAATTCCTATTTATAAAAAGTATGACTTTTGTTTTCAATATAGTATATTTATAAAATATATGCTCATGTGAATTACAATGTTGAATCTTTGAACCTGAAAATAGTTCATCTATAATAATATTACAAGATTGTTCTTATTTGCAACCATTCTTTTTTCACATGTTAATTTGATCTTTACAGAAATTTTGTAAGATAATTTTGGCATCCATTATAAGAAAACAATTTCCTTCAAATGATTTTCTTACTATTTATTATAGGTAACATTTTTTGAATTTTTTTGGAAGGACTTTGGATTGTTATGAGTTGAATGGGGGTACTCTTGGTATCTAGTAGGTAGAAACCAAGGATTTTGATAATATCTTGCATTATAATTCAGCAACTCACAAACTGAACAATCAAGAATGTCAACTTTGAGAAATTCAAAATTATATGGAAGCAATTTTAAGAAAAATAACACTAATTTACCAGTTTTTGTAATAAGAAGGCAAAACCTTAAAGATAGCTGAGTTCTCCACATGTATTTTAATAATATTTATTGAATTTCTGTTGTTAGTATGAAAGTGTTTATGTGTTCAATTATCCAGTTTTCTAAAGCACAGATTTGAATAACAAGAAATTACACGTTTGCAGGGTTCAGAAAAAGTACAAGGTTGGGGGTTATTTAAGTTGGACTACAGAAAGATTATGATCAAGAGAACCCAGTAGCATAAATTTAACAAGATATTTTTATTGCATAATAAGAAAATATAATTTGGCTTTATGTTTCCAGGCACCTCAAGGAAAAGCATAGGGATAAAGGAGTTAATGATATATTAACTCACTCGTTCAGCGGGAAAAAAAATGAGCACCAATAAAATCTGGTAAATGTGGGCAGATGTATCTTGTAAATAAGAGTTCAAGTGTAGGATTAAGTGGAATAGAGATAAGCTATTTCTTTCACACCTTGACCCAGAGTGCCATTGAATTTGGCAATGAGAATCCAATATGGTTAGAGGAAATCTAGTTTATATAAGCAGCCCTGATGATTGATCACTGGCAGTGAAGATCAGGTCCTTCATAAGGAACTGAAAAAGAACATTTAGATGTCAGAGCAGGTAATCCTTGAGTGCTCAAGGCATTTTTAGATTTAAATTTCTATATTGATAAGTGTTGGTTAGCTGAGCACTGAAAACCATTGTAATATTAAATGATTTAGGAAATCATTTATAGGGGCCGGGCGGTGGCGCTGGAGATAAGGTGCCTGCGCGAACCTAGGACGGATCCTGGTTCGATCCCCCGGTTCCCCATATGGTCCCCCGTGCCTGCCAGGAGCGACTTCTGATCAAATAGCCAGGAGTAATCCCTGAGCGTCACCGGGTGTGCCCCCCCCAAAAAAAACAAACAAAAAAAAAGAAAATCATTTATAATTATAAATGATAATTAAGGCAATTAGAATTTAAACTCTTGGTTACCTGGAGCTTGGGATGCTTAGATTTAATTGGCTTTCATTGGAACTTGGGATGTTTGAATTCCTGGAGGATTCATAAAACCACTAGCAATATAGATACAAACATTCTCTTTAAAAATGGTTTCTTTATCACAGTATCTTCTGGACACATTCACATGCAAATGTAACAAAAGTAGTATGCAAATTAAATAATAGAAAAGGGAGCCCATACTGTAACATATAGGAGGTTTTTTTTTATATGATTCTTTTTTATCAAAAAGAGCATATTGAAATGTTCTAACTTATAAACATAGATAATTAATGACTGAGAGAATAGGTTAGAGGATTGGCATGCATATATAGCATAGCACAAGGCTCTGGTGTATATCTCGGACACTACATGCCCACCATATAATCGAATACTTACAAGTGTATTTCTGATTACTTCCAGAACTGTTGTTCCTGAGAAACACTACCTTGCTCTTCCTGAACAATGACCAACCTGGGCTACATAGTCTAGCTGAGAATCGCTGTTAGTGACCCATAGACCTACTTTATATTGCATGGAAGGTTCTTCAAAAAAATAACCCTAGATGCTAAACTGGATGGTGATGTAATTAATAAAATATGAAACTGAAGAGAACAGTCTTAGAGTAAACATGAATTTTTTTTCATCTCTAGCAGTTACCTTTCTTCATGTATTTTTTTGTGTCTTGTCCTCTTTAGTTTTTATCAAAAGACAATTTATCTCAGTATTCAGAAAAGAAAATTGAAGACATGATCATATTATAGAATAATAAAATGCACTATTTTATTATTTATATAGAAAATATACTCATGCATATATTCAGATCCTCTGTTCAAATCCTAGTTCTACCTGATATTCTTCTTAATATCTTTGTAGTAAGTCAGTAGATATTAAAACTTTTAAGGTTTCATAATTTGAAAACACATAGGTGTATTTTTACAATGATGTATTATAAAATTAATAATATAGTCAGTTTTTGCATACAATCATTTATTTTTTGATCATTAGAAATTTTAAGTACTGAAGAATAGATACTATGATCATTGATTTTGTGACATAATGTTAAATTAAATTAATCCATATTGCCTTAGGTAGAAAATTACCTGCATATATTGCTATGCTAAAATTATCATGTTCAGCTCTGCTTCATTTTACTCAAAATAATAATGCAAAAATTTCGGCTCTGTATATAAGATAAATTCTCTGTGCCGTTATTTGTATTTAATTAATTTATATCATATTTTGACCCAAAATATAAGAAATTACACATCAGTAAATATATTAGAAAAATAATGTATTAAAGTCTTGATTCTGGGGCCCGGGAGATAGCATGAAGGTGAGGCGTTTGCCTTTCATGCAAAAGGTCATCGGTTCAAATCCCGGTGCCCCATATGATCCCCCGTGCCTGCCAGGAGCAATTTCTGAGCATGGAGTCAGGAGTAACCCCTGAGCACTGCCGGGTGTGACCCAAAAACCAAAATAAATAAATAAAATAAAGTCTTGATTCTTTTGGTGTACACATGAGTAGGCTCAAGTGAACAGAATTTTAATCCAAATAAATTATTGCTCATCTTTTTTTTTACTGTGTCTCATGTCAGAGCCTGTTAGTCTAAAAGATACATGCAGCTATTATTCAAAGATGGCTTCTACTAGCATATTTTTCTTGATATCACAAACTTTTACAGTCCTGTTCTGTGAAATATCAGAAATGGATTTTGACTCACTATAAATAAAATGTGCAGGAGACTGAAATATTGGGTTGCTGTTGTTGTTGTTGTTTTATTTTTATTGAGACCATTGTGAATTATAAGTCTTTCATAGTAATATTTCAGGCATATAGTGACAGTGAAGTAGGGTCCTTCCCACCACCTATGTTTACGTCCCTCCTCCAGAGTTCCCAGCTTGGACTCCATTTCTCCACCATTAGTCCCCTGGTCTACCAGTGGAACAGTTCTATTTTGTGTTTAGCTTGTTATAGTTTGGGGGTTTTTTTGTTTGATTCTATTTATTTGTTAGAATAGTTTGATTCTATTGTCATTGATGTTGGCTTAGCTATTTAGTTCTAGTCATTTTATTTCTTCCAATGCACCTGATATCACTTGGCCCATGGGTTCCATTCACCTTTTTATTTTCTTAGTTTGTAAAAAGACATAGAAGTCTGAGTAAAGCAAAGCAATTAATGTCTGAAAGTTCTATGAAAAAAAGGTTGGGGCCCAATCTTGAAGATATAAAGTAAAAATTTTTAAAGGAGGATGGGTGTGGCATAGGTACAGTGAACATTGAGAAAATTATAACGAAAATGCCCTTGGCATTAAAAAACAGGTATCTATCCATGAAGCATACTTCACAATGTTCTCAATACAAATTAAACAACAGGAACAACAAAAAAACAAAGTATTTTGTAGTATTCTGCACATTTTATTTATACTGAGTCACAATCCACTTCTGATATTTTACAGAACTGGGCTATAAGTGTGTGTGAATGTTAAATAAACTTTACCTGTAATTCATATAGTTCTGACTTTTATTCTTGGGGAATTTCTAAATTACTGTTTCAATTTTCTTATTTGTTATTGGCCTGTTTAGACTTTCTACTTCTTCCTCATTAAATAGTGGAAGATGATATTTTTCTTTATTTTGTTCATTTGATTTATTTATTTAATATAAACTATTTAAGCACCATGATTACAAACACATTTGTAGTTGGGTTTCAGTCATTAACAGATCATCCCCCTTCAGCAGTGCAACATTCCCACCACCAATGCTTCCCCTCCCCCCTTTCCATTTTCTGCCTCTACACAAGACAGGCATTTTACTATGGTTACTTTATTTTTTTAAAGTTCAGTAAGCTCTTCTTTTTTTCTATTTAAAAAAAAGGTAAGAGTTAAAAAATACAATAATAAAAGTGTGAAAATGGCAATTATTGTTTGCACAGGTCCAGCAAAATATGGGGAAAATGGGGAAAAAATAGTCCTTGGCCTAAATACAAGGAGACCCTACCTCTGAAGTTTTCTGGCATAAGACCAACTCTGGGATAGATGCATACTATGTTGTTCAACCTCTGTGGTCCCAATGACATTTTTTTGCACATTAGCTGTTGTTGGTGTCAGATTTCTGTAGTTACAGATTCTGGTTTCTTTGCATTTCCTTCATCAAAGTCAGGATGATGTGGAGCACCCTCTAGTTTCATCTCACCATTATATGCAGAGAGCCCTGCAAGCAGGTTGTTGTTGCTGCTAAGTCAACTTGGTATTAAGAGAACACTCTTTGGAGTAAGTCGATGCCAGGGCAGAGGTAGGGTCTTCCCTGGTAGAGGTTTGCTTTTTGGTGATGTTATAGACAATTGTGGGTGTTTCCATAGATGGTATCTATAGTTCAGGGCTGTATGGGAAATGCCCATTCTTCTAAGCCTGAGCCAAGTCATTATGCCAATGTTCATGGTATAAGGTGTAAGAGCATTAAAATTTTGTTTTCCTATCTCTATTAGATAAGAACTTATTTGCGGGGCCCGGGAGATAGCATGGAGGTAAGGCGTTTGCCTTTCATGCAAAAGGTCATCGGTTCGAATCCCGGTGCCCCATATGGTCCCCCGTGCCTGCCAGCAGCCATTTCTGAGCATGGAGCCAGGAGTAGTAACCCCTGAGCACTGCCGGGTGTGACCCAAAAACCAAAAAAAGAACTTGTTTGCATATGTAATATTTTCCCATTTTAATGTGCCTATGCAAAAGAGGAACAATGCCACAAGGTATTATTGGTGCATCTAGGGGCCAAGGGAACAAGTCCTACAATCCCTGTACTTGATTCTAACATGAACTCTGAACAGAGAATTCCTTATTGAATAGATCACAAAGAAGAAAAAAAACAGTGGGCAAAATTGTCACTATATAAGAGGATATTCAGAAAGAGTTATAGCTGTTAAAGGTATAAGGGAATACATCTAAGATATACAAAGGAGATATAGATGTCCCTTTTATGACTTTAGAAATAGTCAGGGGGAGGGTGTTAAATCCGGAACACCACTTTGGTCTGTGATTTGACCTTCTGGAGTCTGCAAAATGACTCCCTGCAGTCCCATATTAGGAAATGTCTTTGAGTGGGAACTTCTCAGAAACCGAGTATAGTAGCAAGCACAGGTACAAAGTGAAGGAAGTTGGAGGATAGGAGGCCCCTGAGAGTAGATAAATAGGAACAGAGTATTGAGAGTTTATTTCTTCACTTTGGGAGCTTATTTTGGCAGCTGGCTTGAGTGGGGATAATGATCTGCTTCATAAGGAGCCAAAAACTGAGGCTAAAATGGGTTAAATGTGGGGAAATAGAGGTGAGGGAGTAAAGGACTATAAATGAGCTTGTAAGTTAGTGAGCTGGCGGGGGGGTGGGGAGGAAAGTATGCAACATAGACATTCTGTATATTGTAAATATAGATTAAATCCTATGATAGATATCCTATTAAACTATCTATACATTATGCTTGGGGGTGCTATCCCATGCCTGGTTTGAGAATGAACACTGGTGGGAAGGAAAGTTACAAGTGACTTCTCCACACCCACCCTTCTTGTGCAGTGTAGGGATTGGGGAAAGCCTGGGGTCCCCATTAAACTCCTCCTGGACTCACCTCACTGGTCCCCTGGTCAGATGCCTTTCTCACCAGAGGCTGGGAGAAAGGAGAGGAAATGCTGTTGGGAAGTCTGAGCCCCACAGCCCTCCCTAAGCTTGGCAAAAAGTCCTTCAACATAGAGCCTTGAGAAATGATATTTTTCTAAAAATCTGTTCATTTCTTCTGGGTTCTCTAGCTTAATTGCATATAGTTGTTCATTATAAACCCTCATGATGCTTAGATTTCTTTGTGTTCTGTTGTGATCTCTCCATTTTAATTTCTGATACGATTTATTTGAGTCTTTTTTTTTCCCAAGTGAATCTTGCCAGTGGTTTGTCTATCTTGCTTATTCTTTAAAAAAACTAGCTTCTGGAAAACCAGCTAGCCTCAAGTACTGTGAAAAGCAAGGTTCCCTACCTGCGATATCAGGCTGGGAATCCCTGCGAATCCACACCTGCCTAGAGTGGCCAACTACAAAGGACTGTAAGTTTGTCTTCTGTTTGTGTCTATCTTTCC
>PVKC010008518.1:0-27971 GCA_004027635.1 Crocidura indochinensis
GAGCCAGGAGTAACCCCTGAGCACTGCCGGGTGTGACCCAAAAACCAAAAAAAAAAAAAAAAAAAAAAAAACGATTCCTCTAGGGCAGGGCCACAAAATGTTGTACGGAGGGCTATAAAAGGGCAGTGAGCTTGAGACCCCTAGGAGATGCTATCTATTAGATCATTGTGTCTGTTTCTTTCACTCTGATTCCCTTCACTCAATGTTAATTCTCTAGATCCATCTATGAAACAACAAATTAAAAGATCTCATTGGTGCTTATGGCCAAAAATAATGTATACATAATTTCTTTATTCAATCATCAGTTCTTAGGCACCTAGGATTTCTAGATTTGCGCTACTGTGTCTATGTAGTGCTGCAATGGATTTATGCTCAGAAACATTCTGCCTTTGTTGTGGGTTTGAACCCTTGAAGTCTATTCTACAGAGCAGACTTGATGGATCATATGGAATCTCAATTACTAGTTTTTAAGGAATGTCAGTCAGTATTGTTGTCCAAAAGGATTGGACCAATCAACATTTCTACTAGTGGTGAATGATAGTAGACAATTTCCTCCACAATGATGCCAACATGTGTTGTTCTTTTTGACCGAGCTAGCCTGTCTGGTCTGAGATGATATCACATTGTTTTGATTTACGTTTTCTGGATGATTCATGATGCAGGAGAAATTTAAGTTGTCTTTTCACCATCTGTATTTCTTTTTTTTTATTATTTCTTTTTTTATTTTTATTTTATTTTTTTATTTCTTATTTGAGGACATTTCTGTTCATTTCTTCTACCCCTTTTTTGATGAGTTGGATGATTTTTTATTATAAATTTCTACCAATCCTTCTGATATCCTGTATATATATGCTTTACTAGCTACGTGGTGGGAAAATAAATTCTCACAGCTTGTGGGTTTCTTTTCATTCTGTTTATTGTTTCCTTGGAAGTGAAGAAGATTCTTAATTTAATGTACTGCCATTTATTTAGTCTTGTCTCTGTTTGCTTAGTCAATGTTCACGTATCATTACATGTTGCTCCAACTTCAGTGTCAAAACAGGATGGCTAAAATAGAAGATATAGAGGCAGGAGTAGTGGCACGGAGTGGTAAAGCGTATGCCTTGCTGGCACTAGCCTAGGATGGACCTCGGTTTGATCCCCGGCATCCCATATGGTGGTCCACCCAGCCAGGAGCGATTTCTGAGCATATAGCAGGAGTAACCCCTGAGCGTCACCAGGTATAGCCCCCCAAAACAACTACTACAAAAACAAAAAAAGAAAAAAACAACAAAAAATAAAATAGAAGCTATAAAAAAGTGCATAAAACAAACAAAAAACAATAAAAAGTAATAACAAATAACTATACTATTTTCACCTGAAAAAAAAGAAAATAGAGAAAGATATCAGGTCCTTTATTAATGCAATGCATAATTAACAACTCAAAATGGATTAAAAAGACCTTTGTATCAGACCTGATTTATAAATTACATACCAGATTTATAAATTACATATCAAAATATTGGAAAAATATGTCACTTTTGTAAGTTTTCTTTCAGGATTCCTCACTTGTACTAATTGTCCATTTTATAAGTGAAAAATGAACATCTTATTCTTGTACATTAAAATTTTCTTTAATTTTATTTATGAGCTACTTAACTGCTATATGCCATATATTTAAAAATAATTATCTGACAATCTTTATTTGATTGGAGCTTAAATACCTTTAATATTATTTTTAAAATCTAGAAATTTAAATGCTTTTGACTCATTACTATTTTCACAAAAATGATTAATTTTTCCTTTGGATTAATTATATATGTTTATTATTTTCTTTGGGAGTTTAAGCTGTACTAACTTGTAATATAGATACCTGCATTCTCTTCTTAGAGTCTTCAGCATGAAACATGGAGTAATGAAACCTGCCTTAAACTGTTATCTTTTAATCCTTTAAACCTTAACAATTTATAAACATCAAGTGATTCTAGTTACATTTATTTTAGCTTTCTAACATTTTGTTGTTCTTGTTGTTTTAGGACCAAATCAAGCAACGTTCAGGAATTACTTCTGTCTCTGTACTCAGGAATTATTGCTGACTCTTTACTTTTTTGCATTAAAAAAAACCTTTCATATATATTAATTTTGCATATTTTGGATGTGCATACTTTGTATCTTATCCTATATTATTATAATTGAATTCAAGCTGTAGAGTTCAGTAAACAATAGCTTATGGAATAAATCTAGCATTTGTTTATACCTATGAAATAAAAATAAATTCTATACCTTTTCAATAAATACATATAAGAAAGCAAAACTTATGTGGCCTACATAGTATAAAATTATCGCTATTTTACGTACTGCAGAAGTCACTGATATTTTCATTAACAATATTTATTTAAGTTTGTTATAAGACAGTCTAGTGTAACCTTTAATAAAATCAGATTCTCACTCAGATAATTTTCTGTCTGCGAAGTTGATTTAGCATGATATTTAGGGTTAGGGATAGTATGATGCTACATATTCAACTTTATGAGGAACAGTATTGTGTCATTGTATAAATGCATAATTCTAGTTTATCAGATTTTTCTTATATCTTATCTTTTTTCTATGAATTTAGCTATATATCTTATTATTGCTTTCTTTAGGAAAAAGCTTTTATTTTACTTTTTGTTTATTTTCATTATTTTTCTCTTGTTCTTTGGTTGACCTATTTTGTGTATATATATACATACATATATGTATATATATTGATATGTATTAGTTATGTAGGTTTTTCTCTTTTCATTTATTTTGTTTGATATTTTCAATGCTTTTGAATGAACACTGATGTCTTGAAACAGTTTTAGAAAATCTTCAGACATATTTCTTTGAAATATTGCCTTTACTATACTCTCTTAACTCTCGTCTTAACACTAAAATCATTTTTATATACTAGAGTTTTTGTCAGGTTTACAAATTTCCTATGATTATCATGTGTTCTATTCATCTTCTCCAACTTACCTATTTTCTAAAAATCAGTGATATAATATCATATTTTACGTAGCTAATAAGCTTTTAATCCTGCTTCCGGCAAATTTATATTATTAGGTTGACTCTCTCTCTCTTTTCTATCCTCATCCTCCCAATTTTCTCCCAATTGCTATTTTTTTCACAATCTTATTTATTTATTTATTTATTTATTTATTTATTTATTTATTTATTTATTTTGGTTTTTGGGCCACACCCGGCGACGCTCAGGGGTTACTCCTGGCCATTCGCTCAGAAGTCGCTCCTGGCAGGCACGGGGGACCATATGGGGAACCGGGGATCAAACCGCAGTCCGACCTAGGTTAGCGCAGGCACCTTATCTCCAGCGCCACCGCCCGGCCCCCACAATCTTATTTTTTAAAAATATCTTGTAGTAAATGTAGTTGCAGTTTTGTTTAGTTATGTATATATTCTGCATTTGAAAGAAAACATTTATTATCTTTCATTTTCTGATGTCTTTTGGTTGAAGCTTTGGTCATAACTACAGATACTCAGGGCTTCTTATTTCTGTCTTTGTGCTTAGAGATCACTCCTGGTGGGCTTGGGGGAATCCTATAGGATATTTGAGATATAACCTGGATTGGTCATGTGTAAAGCAAGAAATTGCCTGCTGTACTATCTTCGCAAACCAGGATTATTTCATTTAGCATAAGCACCTCAAGTTTATCAATGTTGTTGAAAGGATAATATTATATGTTTTGTGGGGTGTTTCTAGGGGAACACACCCAATGGCACCTCAAGTTTATCAATATTGTTAAAAAGAATAATATTATATTTTTTCAGTTGTTTTTTAGAGTGCCACACCCAACAAAGCTCAGGCATTACTTCTGGCTCTGAGCTCAGAAATTGCTCTTGGCAGATTCAGGCTCAGGGGACTATATCAGGTGCCTGGGAACAAGCCTGGTCCATTCTGGATCAGCCACGTGCAAGGTGTGCTGTGCTATTACTCTGTCCCCTAATATTATATCCTATAATAAATATGTTGCCTATTAATTTTTGATCTTTGTAATTCTAAACAAAAATTATCTTATAATTTTCATGTATTTTAATAAGAATATTTGTTTATGCTTTTCAAATAGAGAATCTTCTTTTCTTCACATTGTTGTTTATGGTTGTTTTTTGTCATGTGATTTTTTTTTTCTTGAGCATTATAAGCCTACTCTGTCTACTGTGTATGGCCATTATCTACAATGCATAACAATTAATCCACTGTGAGTAATCTGTGATTATAAAATCAGAACTTTTTGTCATTTTAATCATGGTATTTTTGTCTTTTATTTTTACGATTTCCAGTCATTTATTTTGTTTAATTTATTAAATGTATTATTATTTTATTTCATTTTTATTATTTATTTATAGTTATTTTGTGGAAGATAATCGTTGCTTTCTCTATTCAAATTTTATTAACATTAATTATAATAAAATAAACATTTAGGACATTCACCAGCTGCTTTTCTGAACAAGACAGCCAAGAAGACACCATTGAACATAATCTCCAGGGCTAAACCTGGTAAGCTGGCCCCACTCAATAAGGTGGAGCCAGAGGAGCACTGCCACTCCACTTCACTCTGCAGCCGTGTGCATCTTGTAACCTATGAACCCAGCACATCACAAAGTAAAAACCACTATACATGCATAGCAACATGGAAATAATGCAGGACAACACCATGTGTAGAGAATGAAGATGACCTGAAAAGTACCACCACCTAGTTAGCCTATCAGATAAGGAGTTGGATTGTCAAAGAACTCAAAGATCGAGCTGAACAGACCACAATGATAGAACTTGGAAAACTCCAAACTGAAATAATAGGTATGAAAACTTAGTAGATGAAAGGAAAACTTCAATGAAAAGCCTCTCAAATGGAGTAACAGCAGCTGGGAACAGTGTCAGTGAGCCAGAGGATGAGATGCAGAACAACTCTGTACAGCAGAAGAGATTGGAAAAGAATATTAAAACAAATGATTAGACAATGAATAAACTACTCAAAAATGTGAGCAGATGAAGTAGAAGTCTTTGATAAACTCAACAGAAACAACATAGCAATCATTAGCATCCCAGACACCCAGGAAGATAATAAGAAGAATTGGAGGAAGTCTGAGAAGAGGAAGAGAAGGAAGAAGAAGAAGAAGAAGAAGAAGAAGAAGAAGAAGAAGAAGAAGAAGAAGAAGAAGAAGAAGAAGAAGAAGAAGAAGAAGAAGAAGAAGAAGAAAATCAGGAAGAATAAAAAGAGAAAAAAGGAAAAAGAGGAAGAATAAAGAAGAGGAGGTGGAAGAGGATGAAGAAAAGGAAGATGAAGAAGAGGAGGAAGAAGAAAAAGAAGAGGAATAAGAGAAAGAAGAGGAGAAGAGGAAGAAGAAAGAAAAAGACAATAACAGAGGAAGGGGAAGAAGAGGAAGAAGAAAATGAAGGAGAAGAAAGAAGATGAAAAAGTAGAAGAGGAGGAAGAAGAAGACAGGAAAGTAGAGTAAGAAAGAGGAGGAGAAAAAAGAAAAAAGAAGAGAGAAATAAAGAAGAAAATGGACTGAAGATTTATTTTATTTTTAATTTTTCTTATAATAGTGTCTGTTAAACACCGTGATTATAAACATGTTTGCAGTTGGGTTACAGTTAAAAACAAAAAGAACACTCACCAGAATTTACTTGAGGGAGGTATTGAATCTATTTGAGTCTATTATGTCAATTCATTCAATTAATTTATTAATACATGATGTATCATAACAGCTACATAATTATATTAAATAATGTCCTATATTATATTTTCATTTTAAAAGATACATTATAGTCAATAGTTCTGTAATTCTGTAACATCCATATACCAAAGATAATAAACCAAAATTGTATCAAAATAAGTAATATGGTACATTAATATAATGGTAGTTTATGACTTATTTATCATAAATGCTACAATCAACAAGTTAAGAATGATTATTTCACTGGAATTCTAGTTAGGGGAGAGAATATTAAATGGTATATGTCAAGTAGTTTTCATTAAAAAGGAAGTATTATAATTAGCATAAAATTGCATACACAGAAAACTATATATATATATAAATATATACACAGCTTCATAATAAAATAACTTCATAAATTTTAAACATTCATTGAAGGACATTTAATAAAAGGGTAAAGATAAATATGTAATGATATTTTAGAATTTTAGTAAGCTTTAAAAAATATGCTGACAACTTTGTACTAATGATCAAGAAAACTAAGCTATGGATTAAAATTTTTAAAGATATCACCTATGTAAAATCTTTCAAATTACTTATGAACATTGAAAGTGAATTGAGAAATCTAATTTCTAAATTACTTGAGCTTTGAAGCCTATATAATAAGCAGAAAGCCATGGTTATTGATATAAATTATAAATATATGCATATATACAGTATGTGATGCAATTTCTGATTGATTGTATTCAATTTAATAGATGATTTTATGTACATATATTCATCTAACAATTTCAGCTAGGTTAGTAATGTCACTTAAGTTCAAATCAACTATGATTCTAGAGGAATTTTAACAAAGTCGGGCATTGAGAATCCCTTTGCATTTGTAAATAATGTTAACATAGTGGTTCATACAGATTTTTATATTTTTCTGTTTTTATTCCACCTAGATTTTAAAAATGAATCTATATAAAGATTTATGACAAATTATAGTATTTTGTTTTTGTTTCTATGTTCCATTACTTAAAAAATATTTTTTTCTTCTATCTTATCCCAAGCTTTTTATGTGTCCCATGAAATGTTTTCACTATTCCAAGATCTGCAAAGCAGCTGTTGAAGGCACTTGATATTGTTCGAACAATGCCCCAGTGCATGTGGTAATTTCATAAAAAGTCAGTCAGGGGAGGGTGGAGCTCTTAGACTTGCATAATGGGAACTTTTTCTGTAAAGAAAAATGGGCAGCATTGCCTTGCAATTTGCATATAAATACCCCCCCTACTGCTACCTGAGAAAATTAAGAGCTTCCACCCTATCAGTTTCTTAAACATGTTCTTGAGAATGTCCACATTTATGTCAGCACTTTTTCGACATCCTAATGATGCTTTTGCAAGGACTGTGGCATCTATATGGCTTGTTACCAGCCTAATGAAAAGTTGCTTTAGGTGTCAAAATAAATCTAAGAATGTTCTACACTTTAGCTGACTGTAATATATCATCATGGTCTGCTTAAGTAGTATAAACTGCAACATGATAAAGCTGCTAACAAAAACCTATGAGAACCAGTAGCTGGGATAATGGGCATTCAGTGTGAGGATAATATAGCTGCAATAAAAATTTCAATAACCAAAGGTTATATACCATACTTTTTAATGTAGTTCTTGGCTAACTGAACTTTCCTCAACAGTAGTCACCTAGGTAAGGTGATTCATTATAAGTATTCCTCTTTCTTCCTATTTTATGTAGCATCAGCAAGTGCTATCTTCAGATCTTGATCTTGATTTTTATTTAAATTAAAATTGGGATATATTTAAATCTTGTCTGTACTTATTGGCTGTTCTGGGATTTTCCCACTAAAAATAGAGAGAAACCAGGCCAGAGCAGTGGCGCAAGCAGTAGGGTGTCGTCCTTGCACGTGCTAACCTAGGGCAGACTGCGATTTGATCCCTGAAGTCTCATATAGTTCCTAAGTCAGGAGCGATTTCTGAGCGCATAGCCAGGAGTAATCCCTGAGCAAGACTGGGTGTGTCACAAAAACAGAGGGAGAGAGAGAGAGAGCAATGATTTTTCTATTTTATTTTTTATTAATATCTTTATTTAAATACCTTGAATACAGATATGATTGTAGCTGGGTTTCAGTCATGTAAAGAACAACCCCTTTCACCAGTGCAACATTCCCATCACCAGTGTCCCAAATCTCCCTCCTCTCCACCCCACCCCCGCCTATACTCTAGGCAGGTTTCTATTTCCCTCATTCATTCACATTTTTATGATAGTTCTCAGTGTAGTTATTTCTTTAACTGCACTCACCACTCTTTGTGGTAAGCTTCATGTAGTAGGCTGGAACTTCTAGCCCTATTTTTTTGTCTCTGAGAATTATTGGAAAATGTCTTTTATTTTTCTTAAAATCCATAGACGAGTTAGACTATTGCATGTCTATCTCTCTCCCTCTAACTTATTTCACTCTGCATAATAGATTCCATGTACTTCCGTGTATAGAAAAATTTCATGACTTCATCTCTACTGACAGCTGCATAATATTCTATTGTGTATTTTACCACAGTTTCTTTAGCCATTCTTCTGTTGAAGGGCATCTGTGTTGTTTCCAGAGTCTGGCTATTGTAAATAGAGCTGCAATAAATATAGGTCTGAGGAAGGGATTTTTGTATTGTATTTTTGTGTTCCTAGGGCACATCCCTAGAAGTGGTATATCTAGACAATATGAGAGCTCAATTTCAAGTTTTTGAAGAAATTTCTATATTGCTTTCCATAAAGATTGGACAAGACGGAATTTCCACCAGCACTGAGTAAGAGTTCCTTTCTCTTCACATTCCTGCCAGCTCTGTTTGTTGTCATTCTTTGTGATATATGCTAGTCTCTGTGGCGTGAGATGGTATCTCATAGTTGTTTTCATTTGCATCTCCCTAATGCTTAGTGATGTGGAGCATTTTTTCATGTGTCTTTTGGTCATTTGTATTTCTTCTTTGACAAAGTGTCTATTAATTTCTTCTCCTCATTTTTTGATGGGATTAGAATTTTTTTCTTGTAAAGTTCTGTCAGTGCCTTGTATATTTGGGGCATTAGCCTCTATCTTATCTGATAGGTATTGGGTAAACAGTTTCTCCCACTCAGTGGGTGGGCACTATTTCCTTTGAGGTGCAGAAGCTTCTCAGCTTAATATATTTCCATCTGTTTTTCTTTGCTTCCACTTGTTTGGAGAGTGCTGTTTCCTCCTTAAAGATGCCTTTGGTCTCAGTGTCATGGACTGAAACTGAAACTCTCCTGAGAGGGTCAAGAAGGGCCCAGCAAAAACTGTCTCCTAGAGGTGCCTAAGCAGAAAGACCAAGAAAGACTGAGTGAGTAAAACTGGCTACCATATCTGCTATGGCAGAAAGGTAGGTCCTTTCTTTGTCTGTGAAGTTAGGCGGAAGGAGTCTGCATCTGCTGTGAGATTACCAACTGGGAGAGACTAAGGGAACCTATGTTCTTTGCGTGTTTCTCCTTTAGTATTTTTAAAATGATTAAACTATTTCTTGCCATCAGAAGGACAGGGGTCCTCAACAAACAGGGCAACATATCTGATGCCACCCATTTTCAATGATTTGTTGATTGTGTAGTATTTTCATTATTTAAGTTAAATTCTCAAAATATTTAGATTTATACTGCCTCAATTTTATTATTATGTTAGACAGAATATTTTTTTGTTCTCTGTTGGGATTATTCATTGCCATAATAAGCTACTACAGTTTTACTGTTTGCTCTTCTCCACTTATTACTCCTGTTTTATACTTTAATTAAAGTGAAAACTTTTTTGATAAGACAAAGTTGATAGTGCAATAGTAGGACATTTTCTTTGCACTTGGTTAATTAAGTTTGATCTTGGGCATCCCACATTGTCTGCTGAATATTCTAGAACTGAACCCTGAGAGCATAGTCAGAAGAAAACCTGAGTATTACTGTGCCCCAAAACCCAAAAGAATTAACAAACATACAACATTTACTCAGAGGTTTAGAATTATTTACCTCTTAAATTTGTCAATGGGACTTAAGTTGCTTATACTACTGTCACTAATTAGACCAATATTCTGCATTGAAAACCCTTTGATCCCACATAATCGATACCTGTAATTGGTTTGCAAATCTAAATATTTTATAAATAGAATGACTGGAGTTGAAGTCTTATATAAATGATTCCTAATGCATAATCCATGATTTCATGTGTTATATCACAAAACAGAATATCTATAAATGAACCTCCTAGCACTCTGGTTTTTTCGTTGTTTGCTTTATTTTGTTGCTTTGTTTTTAGATTTTTTGACAGATAGATGAAAACTATGAGACAGGTTCAAACATAAATCATCTTTTTGAATTCGTTGTTCATTTTTGTATGATTGTTGACATAAACAAGAAGGAAAATTTTAAGAAAATAATAAGAACTTCCTGACATTGTGGGAGTGGGTTGGTTTTCAAGCAGAAATGGTGATAGCTAGTGAGAATCACATATAAAACAGAAAACGAGCATTCAAAAAAGTGAGTTGGGAGGAGAGCAGAAGTAAGCTAGTAATAGTATTCAGGCAGCATTTACTGGAAGTTCTAGTTTATTTTTTCCCTAAATATATATTTGTAGAAGAATAAAAATGATCACATAGAAATTATAAGAAATTATATTTAAAAGTATTTTGGAACAATTGGAGAAATTAAATAATTGAGAACGATTGAGGAACAAATAAATTTGTTTCTTTTCTTTAAATATTGCTTTAAAATGTATTCAAAATAAAGTTAATTAAGTTATTCAATGATCAACCAACAATTTACCCCTTGTCTGACCTCCCTCAAGCAATCTCCCCAATTTTGCATTCCATCTCCAAGCTAGCACTTCGATCTGACAAAAATAAATATATTTTTGTTACTTGTTGCAGCAAAATGGCAAAAGAAATTGTGCTCCTAAAATTTAATTTATGATAATATTATTTCATAATGATGTACTAAAGTCATTGAGGATTTTTTTGAGCTGGTTGCTTCTGCTTTTGTCTGTGTTATTACTTTTGTTCATTAAAACTCATGGGCTTCTTTGCAAATTTTTCGTCAAATTAGTGGGTTTCTAGTAGACAATTAATACTATAATTTTCACACTCTGAGAGCTGTGGATCTGGGCAGTTTCTATGTTGGAGAAGGTTGGGTGTGATGTCTATTGGATGTATCCACAAGAAAAGGGAAATAGCTCTTGCAAAAGATAAGAGTTTTCTTCCCAAAGATTAATATAACTGAAATGGTTTAGTTATTTGGTGGCTTGTTGCAGTTCATTTGTGGCATTAGATATTTGTATGTCAGAGGAAATTGGATATAATGCTGGAAAAATGTTTTGGAGTATGTAACACTGAAGTAAAAGCTTAAGTTGGACCAATACTTAGGAGAAAGTAAACATTAATTATCAAATTCATATTGTACTTTAAATTATCTTCCAGTACAAAAATACCTTACAAAATAGTTTAACGTGAAAGACAATCAAGTATCTCTTCACCATCAAATATATAGTTGGGGTCTGAATAATAATAGGGTATTCGCCTTGCACACGGCACACCTGGGACAAACCATTTCAATACCTAGCATTTCATATGGTCCTCCAGCATTCCAGGAGCAATTTCATAGCACAGAAACCAGGAGTAACCCCTGAGTACCACTAGATGAGGCCCCACAACATATATACAGATATCTATACATATATATGATGTGTGTTATATATATTGGTTATATATATGTATATATAGCTGGTTTAAATTTCAGTTGGACAAAAATGCTATACTAGCCTTTGTTATTACATAAACACTATTCTCGTTTCTGGAAATTAGTTTTGCTACTATGTCATCAGTAGACGGTATTAATTAAAGTATTTCAAATTGAATTCTTTTGCATATACACGAATAATTTAAAATGATGGCTTTTTTATAAGCTCATAATATCATACAACACTTTAATCCATTATTGTATCCATAAAGATAGTTGAGACAACTCTCATGGGGCACTAAGGCTAGATAGCAAGAAATACTCAGTATCTCTCCTCCAAATTTAGTTTTTTCTCCTGCTCCAATTTATTATTCTTGTATTTCTATTTATAAATTGTGCCACTGATATTATACTTCAATGATGGCTCTCTAGTATACCATTAGAGTTGTTATTTCTTTGTTGCTTATTTTAATTTTATTCAAATTAACTTTCTTCCTGTCAGAAAGCACAGCTCAGTTTTATCCTCAAATATATTACTTATATTTACTACCTTTATTATTTTCATATGTATTTATATTTCTTAGAATAATCATTGATACTTGACCATGAAAACAATACCTCTCTCTCTGTCTCTCTGTCTCTGTCTTTCTGTCTGTCTCTCTCTCTTTCTCTGTCTCTCTCTCTCTCTCCCTCTCTCCCTCTTCTCTCTTTTTGCCTTTTGGGTCACACCTGGAGGCGATCAGGAGTGAATCTGTGCTCTGTGCTCAGAAATAGCTCCTGGCAGACTCAGGGTACCATATGGGATGCCAGAAATCGAAACCAGGTCTGTCCGGGGTTGGCCGCGGTCAAGGCAAACAACCTACTGCTGTGCTCTTGCTCCTGGCCTTTTTTTTTTCAATCATTTTTTTTCTAAAATACGTTTCTCTCAGAAATGTTGTCAAAATGACAATACTAAAAATGGGACAGGAGCAGTTGCACAAGTGGTAAGGTGTCTGCCTTGCCTGCGCTAGCCTAGGATGGACCACGGTTCTATTCCTGGTGTCCCATATAGTCCCCCAAGCCAGGAGCAATTTCTGAGTGCAGATCCAGGAGTAACCCCTGAGCATCACTGTGTGACCAAAGAACCAAATAAATAAATAAATAAAAAGAATTATGATAGTAAAATAATTAAATACCTATAAAGACTTTAAAGCCCTTTACAAAAATAAAACTTCTCACTGTTTTTATCATTCAGCAAACTATTTTCTTTTCCATTGCTCTAGAACATTTTGCCTAACGTTGAATTTAATTATTCTTTGCCTTTCTTTTACGTTATTGGCACTGTCTTTTAATAGAACTAAGTACAAGAGTGAAGCTCACATTTATTTCATGCAATTAGACATTTTTATCTCTATTCTATCTTTGTAAAAATGAGTAAGAAATTCTGTTGAATGAGTGAGTGAAACAAATGTATTGGATAAGCTTATTAGAAAGTTATAAAGATTCTCAAACTACAGACAAAGCACTATCATCTTCAGATATTTCTTAATCTAATTCTCATTATATGTAGTTTGCATAGTTATTCTTTCTTTCTTACATCCATTGATATTTCCTGGCCTTTCTATTTTGTTTACTTCTGGCACTCCACTTTCTTCTAGATCAACATATATTAGGTGCTTGATATATATCTGTTGAATAATAGAATAAGGAATAGATTTATTTTTGTTACAACTGTTCTCCTCTTAGATTAATGTATGACTTTAAACTTACCTACAAAAAAGTTTTAGATAAGTCTTTCTCATTCAGCTATTGTTACACTTTTAGACTCTTAGGTTTATTTGAGACTTGCTCTCTTTATATTTGTGGATTCTTTGTAAATTTATAAGGATACTTTCACCAAAAAAGGGTTAAAATCAGCTTTTCTCAAGCCATTATTCAGGTTATGGTATCAACCAATCCTCATAATATTGATTATATTCTTTTTTGTTGACAAATGTAGGTATTGAGGTGCTAAAAGCTATATAAATAATTAATGGATTAGAGACACTTGGATGCATAATTCAATAGTATTAGACAAATAGATCAGATATGTTAGAGTCACAGCACTGGCACTAGATGGGAAACTTCTGCACTACTAAAATACAGGGCCGAGCCAGTTACTGATGTTACAACTAGGATGAATTACTGCAACCAACCGAGATATAATAACAGTATGAATTATTGAATTGGCATCTTCCTGAGACAGCTTTGGTCACAGCCTTGCTATGTTCTGGAGATGATAGAAGGAGATTTGTGTGATGTAAATTTATAATCAAAGGGTGTTCAGGATGAAAGATAACCTCCAAGGTTATGAACCTGAGCAGGAGACTGCATCATCACATGAAAAAGGGACTGTAAAATATGAAGCATTCTACAGTTAGTAGTCTAAAACCAAAGAAACTACTGTCCAACAAATTAAATCTAGGGAAGTTTGAGATAGGCAGAGATAAAAAGTAAGATACCAAGATAATCATGATTTGGGTAGCTGAGGTATTGTGCAATAATAACTTATACATATTTCTTGAAATCATGAGTATGAAAAGATTAACAACTAACTTATCTGGGCTATGAGTAGCACTTAAATTTAAGACAAAGTTTGCTTGTGCATGCACACACACACACACACACACACAGGAACACATATACTCCCACTTTGCTACATTTAATTGGCAATTGCTTAAATACAGTCCCATATGTAATTAGAAACAGTGTATTTTACTACTGCACTGATTGTTGTAACTAAATCAAAAAATCATTGTTTTATAAAATCTTATGAAAATATATGTTTGTGATTATGCTTCGTAGATTATTTTTGCTGATCCTCAAAGTACAATTAGTTATACAAGAGGGTCTCAACCAGAATGGGATCCTGTATTGCCACCGTAGATTGACATGTTGAGTGAAGGAGATAGATCTGGGAGGCAGCATCTCCTTTTCTGAAAACAAAGTAGTCTTTAAAAAGGGCTATTAAACTGCTGTCTTCTGTTTGATTATTCTGTCCTCAGTAAAGTCCTTTATTTTTTACTACTAAATGGTCATTTTTATAGATAACACTATGTTAGTTCCATGGTTATTTCGAGAAACAATAGTTCAAAAACAGCAAACTATAGACAAGTGCTGAGACAATAGAGAAAATTATCCCAAATAAAGGACTCATGTCAGTTTAACCCTAAAGCACCTCCTCTAGATAATTATGTAAGATATTCAGGGAAAGTTTAGAGAAAATCGCTTGTAAACCTGGTTTTAATTTAATGTAATGAAATAGTAATACATAGATTTATATCATACAATAAGACATTTTATGTCTATACATAATTTCAAATTACATACAAAAATACAGTAACTCGAATTAATGCATTTCTAACATATGATCAATTGCATTGCATTTTCTGGCTGATAAAATTGTTTTATAGCATCAATAACAAATGTAATAAACTGTATTTCCTTATTAGGCCTCTCATCTTTTTTCTAAGAAAAGCAATAACATAAAATTGTTAACTTTGAAGTTTCTTTTTAAAAATGACTTAATTGTTCTTACATTATATAATAAAGAGAACACATGATATTAACCATATTAATTTCCAAAAAACAGCAAAATTTTGTTTTTTTTATTTTTCTCTGCAACAACAAAGATACATCAAAGACAACTGAAAAATATTTCTAGAAAGGAAGTTATTATTCTTATAGAAAATATAAGTATTAATAAAATAACCTGTTTAATTTATTGGCTTGAAATATTTAAATTAACATTTTAACTTTCAAATTATTACTTATTTCCAGAATTGTAGTTATCTAAGTAGAAAAATTTTAATACACATACTTAAGAAATAGTATTCTGTTTGCTTTGTGTCCTCTGATCTCCTTGTTTAACTTTCCTTTCTATGATATACAAATAAGCTTTTTGGGTGTTCTTTTCTATCCCCAGTACCTGAAGCTCAAGTTCTCAAGTCTAATAAGAAAAAATTTATTTTGTGGTAAGAGAGATAGTACACTGGGTAAGACACTTGCCTTGCCTGTGGCTGACTCAGGTTTGATTCCCGGGAACATATAATTCCCCATGACTACCAGGAGTGATTCTGAGCATAGAGTTAGAAGTGAACTGTGAAAACCTGCAAGTGTTGCTAAAAATTAAAATCTTAAAAAAGACAAAGCGAGGAAATGATTTTCTAATGTAGAAAAAGATAACTTACAAAAATAACATATGAATGAGCAGAAGTATTTTACATGTAGTCAGTTGAAGAAGTGTTTGTATGTTTTTCATTTCATTGAGAAATGACACTATATTTCATTTATTTTCTTGAGACTGTGAGATTAATTTTGTCCAATATCAGGAAAGACTAATATGCTTCTTCATGTCAACTGGTAGACTATATGTTTTTAATAGTTATAAAAAAGTAAACATTTATAAATATTTGTGTATTTAAAATACAGAAGGTAGAGACATATATTACAAGACATGGTCTTATTTTTAGGATAGATTATTAAATATTAATTACATACTTAACATGAAATATAATTACAATTGATGTATACAAAAATTAACTTGAAAAGACCTTTCCTAGTCTATTTCTCTAAAGAATATTTAGGTCTGTCATCATCATAATTGTTAGAAAACTTGTGATCTACATCCAAAGAGAATACTGTGTAGTGCAGACTGATTATCTCTGTCTTATAGACCATGAAATCCAATGGATGGGAAAAAACTTACATGTAAAAGGCTAATAAAAGATGCTGAAAGAAACGATATTTAGACAGAATTCTTATGGTAAGATATATTTTAAGCTGTGTTCACTGAATGACAATTCTTACGTTTTTATTCCTGGTGTGAAAGTACCTGGGTGGAGAATTTCCTTCTATTAATGCGTTATTTTGCATTATAGAATTGTGTGAGCATATTTTATATAAATACATTTGCAAAGGGTAGATGCTATTCACCTCCAAGGAGCAAACAGTTCCTAAATTCTCTGGTTTGTCAGAAACACATGGATGAGCCTGGCAATTGACATCTTTAAATTACTGATGACCTATAGTATTAATCCTTTCACCTTGCTAAGGCATGCCTGCTCGGCCATGGTAATCAGGCCTCTTTTTGGCTCTTCATAATCCCATTAACAAATTGAAAGATAGAACAAGATTTTTTTTTACCAATCCCTCTGACAGGAAGCAGTGCAAAGGGGTTATAATTATGGATTATGTCTTTTATTATACATTGGAGCAAGCACACATTAGCCTAATTAAAAACACAGTGTGAATATTCAACTGCATCGAGCTGCAAATGTTTAAGGGCTGTCTGTAACAGCTGAAAATATATTTTGGTCTCATAGCAAATTTTGTCAAGTTATATGAAAAACTGAGTCCAAAAATTGAAGATTGCACATTTTTGTGTTGGCAGATACACTGAGATCTCCTCATGTAAAACACGTCTTTAACTAGGACTTAGAGAGGGCAAACCTATGTGAGTCAACCACAGAATTACAAAATGAATCTATGCTGAAGTCTACTAACAGAAAAAATTAACATATTCAACTTTATGAAATTTTCCAATCTAATGATGACTCTCAAAGAGCTCACAAAGCAACAGAAGCCTGCCTCAGATCTAGGTACATAACACTGCCTTAATGCCCTAAGAAGATATATTAATGTCAACTTTTGTAGATATTCGTGTGAAATCAAGTTTAGGCAACTGAGTAACTAAGTCTGGACCATGTCTTGAAATTAGAGTTATAACTTGAAGCATATTTTCTAAACCTGTTTTAAGCACACTATCCTTTCATAAACATTTTTTTTTTTTTGGTTTTTGGGCCACACCCGGTGACGCTCAGGGGTTACTCCTGGCTATTCGCTCAGAAGTCGCTCCTGGCAGGCACGGGGGACCATATGGGGAACCGGGGGATCCAACTGCGGTCCGTCCTAGGTTAGCGCAGGCAAGGCAGGCACCTTACCTCCAGCGCCATCACCCGGCCCCATCATAAACATATTTTGAGTTACCATTTTCTCTTAGGTAACTCGATCACACTATTTACTTCCATACTAATTATCTAATTTTGGTCAATCTCCACTAAGTAACATAAAATGATCTTGAATGCAATTCTCATTAGATATTTAAATATTTCTGTAATGTTTTTGTTATATATTTCTGTTATAATATCAACCAAATTTTGTCAATATTTTTAATATTAAACAAATATTTCTAATTTTCTCCTTTTTATGGCTGCTTTCTCTAACTTCCCTAAATAAACATGTTTTTTTGTTTGTTTTTGCATCTATGACCCAAGATATTTCATGTGTTAGCATATTTAAATCAGGAACCCCTTCTTCTTGAAAAGCTTTCTTCTTGTTTTTGGAATAACCAATGTCTCTTCTTATATCTTGAGATTTTAGTTTAAATTTCAGTTCATCAAGGAGTATTTCTGTTCTCATCAAGTAAATGTTCCACATTCTTTTTTTGTTGTTGTCGTTTTAGGGCCACACCCGGCAGTGCTCAGGGGTTACTCCTGGCTTCTACTCAGAAATATCTCCTGGCAGGCACAGGGGGACCATATGGGACGCTGGGATTCGATCCAACCTCCTTAGGTCCTGGATAGGCTGCTTGCAAGGCAAACACCATTGTGCTATCTGCCCCGCCCCACATGTTCTACATTCTTAATGCAAAGTATTGCATAATATACTTTGTGGGATTTTTAATAATTTAAATATAATAATTTTCTGTGACTTCATTTAATGTCTAGCACTTCCCTTGTATTAAAAATTCTCATGATTCCAGATTTAGTTTTTCTTTTTTGTCTGTTATCTTCTGCATTTGTAGACTTTAGATAGCATATAGTACTATTCAAGAAGTGCTATCAAATAAATGGATAGAAAGAGTCAACTACACAATTTGTGTATGAATTAAAAGCAGGTCTGTTAGACTACAGGGTCCTTATATATCTTATTGTCTCTGCTTTGACTAATATCTTGTCTACTTCATTTTATTCTGAAGTCTTAAGATCATGAGTGAATGAGGGTAGACATGCCTGTCTGGTTGACACATGTTTCAACAAGCCTTTTCACTTAGAGCAAGTTTATATTTAATTGTGATAAGGTTTGGTCTTTATCTTATTTACATTAAAGCTTTTAAAAAACAATTAAGTGGACAGATATATAACTCAAAAGATTAAGCACATACAAATGTATTCCTGGCACAAGTAACTCTAATACTGGGAATAATACCCTAGTACAGGGCCAGCAGTCGTCCCTGAGCACCATAGAGATTGGCCAAATGGGAGAGTGACCAGATAGCTGTACATTAAATTACAAACTGAATAACACAGCAAGCATGAGCTCTAAGCTGCAGCTACACAACTTCATAATGTGCCTGCCACAGTGGCAGGCAGGAAAATGCTTGTCTAACATATGGTAAGCCCAGGTTTGGTCCCTGCTATTTATGCTCTTCTGAGCCCTGTCAGGTGTGATAGCTCAGATTCGGAGTAAGCCCTGAACAAAATTGGGTGTGGCCCCCAAATCAAAAATAAAAAGAACACAATATTTTATTATCACTGTGCTAAGTGCTCAGGAGAATTCTTTATAGTAAAATATAAGAAAATGCTTAAGATAGATTTTGCATGTTGACTACCAAAAAAGCTATTGAATATACTAATATATATATACATGCTAGGACAGTCTGGTTCTCATTGGGACAATTCAATTGTTTTTTCTTAGAAAATATTTTAGTGTATTTTAAGAAAAATAAAATTTTATTTTCTATATATATTTACAATTTTGACTTTTGGGGGTTCAGAATCCTCAGGATTTTTTTAATCAGTATTTTTACATTTAAGTTTTTACATATTCCACTGATCACTCAGGAACAATACAATTCAAGGCAAATATTTCCACAAATACTCTGAAGGCCTCTGTAAGACCAATGGGTAGAAAGAAATCTGCCACCTGGTCATAATAATGGCTTCATTTACACACAGCCTAAACAAGGAAATTAAGAAAAGCCATCTGGCTTAGACGCTGAGAAAATGCCTCAAGAGATTATAATAAGCCCCCCCATGGTATCCTTTTCTCCAGGCTAAATGATCCAGTTCTTCCATGATTTCTTAATAGATTTCACTCTGGAGTACTACCTTTCCTGACCAAATAGTCAGGTTAAGTATTCATTCTGAGACATTCAGTTTCTTATCCAAAAGAAGTATACACATTCATACAGATCATGAAAGTTCATAGTTTTGATGTTATAGACAGAATGGATAGACACATTCTTCCTTTATTTATATTTATTTTTGTAATGTCCTTTCATTATTCCCTTTAATAATGAGGAAACTGAGTCCCAGAATGTTTTCTGAGTGATAAATCTAGATCAATTCAGTGATCAATCATGTCTCATTCAGAAAGACATGATGACTATCTTTCAGGTTCCCATAGATATGAATGTGACATTTCACGAACTTGGGTTTCCATGAAAAAATATTTTTAAATTTAACAGGATATCTAGTTCCCTAACTATTGTTGACCTAACATAATATTTCTAGATATATCATTACTTCATTAGCCCTTCAAGAAAATAAGAATATGTATAGAGAGTCTTGTTGGTCTAATTTATAAAGTCAGTACTCCTACCATAAATATAGTATAACCAAAATTGTAATTAGTTATCCAAGGTTCTTCTTATAATCCAGTCATTTCTTTTTACTTCAGAATAAACAATGATAAATGATTTAAAATGGTTGTTGTATTTCCTCTATTATTCTAAATGTTTTATGTCATAATTATATAACACTTCAAGACAAAATGAGGTTAATTAAATAAAATATTTTTTCTCAAAGGTAAAATTTACACTTTTAAATATTATAATTAATATCATTATTATAGAGGTACAGAGTGTTATACAGCGTATATGGTATTTGCTTTCAAAATAGCTACCTGAGTTTGATCCCCAGAATGCTATATATTTCTTCATGAATTGCCAAAAATGATCACTGAACACAGAGTCAGGAGTAACCTTTGATTACCATCATGTGTGGCCCCCAAACAAAACAAAAACCAAAAAGAATATATAATGTTACAATAAAGTAAATTTTCTCAACTATTACTAACCTCTGTTTGCTTTCAATATCAAACATAAATCATCATAACACAGTTTATGATAGTTGTAATCATGAGAAGTGTTTGAAAATGTATAAAAGACACAGTACCTATACTAGTGAACCATCAAAGAAGAATAAAAATGATTCATTGTGAAAAGGTATTGAGAGTTTCTACAAATGTTGAATGTAAATTCAGCATTTCGAATTTCTAAATATCGTTCTCCATCCCCTATAGGATTTAATATAAGGGTATGGGCATACATCTCTAGGTTCATGACTGGCACCATAGTGCCAGGTGTGGCCATGACAGTCCTTGATATTCAAAGTTTAAAAATAAGTATCACTTTCGGAGGCCACAGCATTAACCACAGCCTAGTTGACCAGGGTTTAGCAGGCAATCATCCTTTGGGATTCCCGAGCATCACTTGAGAAAGCCCTCCAACAAATACAAAAACATCTCTCTACTCTTTGAGAAAACTATATACCATTCCATATTTTCTACATTGAAAAATAGAAAAATTACTGACCAAATTTTGTGTAGTGTAAGAATACAGGGAGACTAAATTACTTGTAACATTTTATAATTTCCATGGGAAAAAAAACATTGGTTTAATATTGCTATACATATTTTTGGAAAAATGGGTCTATTTTTGAAACTGTTGTATGCAATTTTATTATTAGAAAAACCCTTAAAATATCAATGAACCTCTTTTTATGAAGATGGTGCCAAAGGCTAAGAAGGAAGTCCCAGCCTCTCCCAAAGCTGAAGCTAATGCTTTGAAGGACAAAAAAACAACAGTGCAAAAGGAGTTCACAAGAAAAAAAGAAAAGAAAAAAAAAAGAAAAGAAAAAAAAAGAAAAGAAAAGATCCTCACTTCATCCACTTTCTGACAGCCCAAAATGCTATACCTGAGAAGGCATACAAATATCCTCACAAGATTACCCCAGGAGAAACACTCCCCATTTCTTTCTTGTTGATTTTTACCTCACCCTTTTTTCTCTTTATTTATTTTTCCTTCCCCTCCAAACATAACCACATACCTTGAACCATCTTGTTCTGCCTCACAAATTGAAGGGGAAATAATGGAGGGTATCAAGACCAAACAGGTGTATGAACATTGAGTAGAAATGAAAAATGATCATACTTAAACACCAAATTCAAAGCCAATGACAACAGAATAAAAACCCAATCTACAACAAGCTAGACACAGAGGGGACCGCTTATACTATCAGCCCAGGGGGCAAAGGAGGGGCATATGGGAATCATGGGGTGGAGGGAGGACAACACTGGTGGTGGGGATCCCCCTGATTTAATGTCATTATGTGCCTAAAATATTACTGTGAAAGATTTGTAATTAACTTTGGTCAAAATAAAAATCATTCAATTAAAAATTTTAAAAAAGTGACATAAAGTAGTCCACTTTGCTTATTGTCTTTTTCCATTCTACTTTAGTTATCATAATGATTATTTAATTAGAATATCTTATCTTATATTGATCCTTTATTTCCATAGGCAATAATAGCCATGGAGTTAAATACTCAAGATTTATTGTTAATAAAGAAACTAATATGATATCAGGGTACAGGTTATTTTGTTCTGGAGAAATAAAAGTAGGGGTACAGGAGATAGCATGGAGGTAAGGCTTTTGCCTTTCATGCAAAAGGTCATCGGTTCGAATCCCGGTGCCCCATATGGTCCCCCGTGCCTACCAGGAGCAATTTCTGAGCATGGAGCCAGGAGTAACCCCTGAGCACTGCCAGGTGAGACCCAAAAATTAAAAAAAATTTAATAAATAAAAGTATGGGTACCAAGAATGCATAAAACACCCAAAATACCAAGCCTGATATTTTATGAATTTAGAAAAGTTTTTCAAAAGAAGCATAACACACAGTTCTTGACATTTTATTAATAATTCCTTTCTTCGGAGACTGAAGCAGCTTGGGCTGTTTTCAGCTCTTTCAAGTCCTCTCTTCTGCTGATGTAGCGAGAAGCAGCAAATTCAAAGTAAAGCTAAAAGAAGCCTAGAAGCTCAGCCTCTGGGCAGTCGTTTTCAGTATTTATGAGTGCCTGTAAATGGCTAGTGAGGTGGTAGAAGCACCATTGATTCTATTTTTAACAGTTGACTTCCTTACAATCAATGGGATTGACCAAATGTACTGTCAAGTCAGCAGCAAGAGAGGATAGCCACGATACAGTTCACTCATATGGACTGTGATTCCAGATGGGCACACCCCTCAACAAACTCTTATGTCAGTGAATACATTCGCATCTCCCCGCAGCAGTCCTACCCCAACCCTTTCGATCCCAAGTGATGCCATTACCATAAAAACTTGGTGAAGAAAGACCCAGAATTAGATTATGCAGCTCTTTAGCACCCTCTGGTGCCTTATCTTTCTCAACTCCGAAATCTCCTGGGTTTTAGAATATTTGACAATGCTGTTTTGGACTAAAGACATTTTTAACATGGCATCAACATTCCTATGGATTCATGAACATTCTTAACAGACAAATTTTTCCTTTACCCATTGTGTAAATTAAGGTACTAAATACCATGAAGGCAGTGCCTTTTGGCCTAGGAATAGCATGAAAACCATAACTCGGATTACATAAACTATCTTAAGATGTTTATGTCATTAACTATTTGAATTAGTCCAAAAATAGAATACTGAATGGAGATAAAGAGATGCTAAGTGAACAAAATAACGATTTCAGTTTTTTTCTTTGAAAACTTCTTTTACTCCAATCCATTAAAAAGTATCATAAAATGAAAAAATGCTGGATAGAGATAGAACAACAGGACTTATGATGTCTGCTTTGCAAGAAGCAACACTGTCTTGATACCTGAAGACATATGATATCCTAAGCATTTCTGGGTAAAGTACTTGAGGTTCCTTGACCACTGTAGGGGCTGAGTAGCACCATATTTTTTATTTTAACCTTAAGCCCATTTAGCCAAAAGTTCCTTTAGAGTCTAAAGGTCTAAGTTAGACCTTCAGAGCACAACTTAGAAAAATTATGGACCCCAACCCCCAATAAATAAGAATATATTTGTCATCTGATTTGGTTCCTAGTCATAAATGCTTGTTCAGGATGATACATGATTTGGAAATAAAACCTCTATGTACCTGTTTTTTCATATATAAAATGAGAAAAATATGTTTATCTTTTGAGAATATACACATATATATGTATATAACATATATGTCTGCATATATACTCTGTAGTTTTGAAAAGGAAATATACAATCTAAGATATTATGAGAGCTTCAGGGTTCAAATTTCCATATTACCTGAAGATGTCTGATAGTTACATAGATTTTATTATCAACTTGTGCATGAGTTTGAATCTTTTCATAATGAGAAAGTTAAATAGCTCACAGTTGTAATCAATTTTCCATGTTCCCCTGAATATAAAATTAATAAGACTGTGACAATCTTGAAAACATAAGAGGAATAGTTGATTCTCATTTTAGACACTCTCTTGTGATTAAATATTTTAAAATAACCATTGGTAGTTCATAAAATCTCCTTTTTTTAGAGTGGCCTTAAGCAATGTAAAAGAAAGAAGAAATTAGAGAGAGGGATTTCTGCAGAAATGTGCCAAGTGTTTTTCATATGTTTTTTATCATAATCATGCTCACTTATTAAGATCCTACTAGGTACCAAGAGTTTTAGATACCTCATTTTATTTAATCCTCCTAACATTCATGCATAGTAGATTTTATTATTCTCATTTTGTAGAATAAGAAGCTAAACCTCAGTGATGCAAAGCAATTTGTACCAGTTAGCACAGAACTTGCCTTACTCATAGTCAGACTGAGTTTTGTCTGAATCTACACTGGCTATCATTCTGTAAAAGTAGTCTTTTTTTATTTAGAGAGCAAAGATAAGGGAGGGGAGGAAAATTTCCTATAACCACTGCTCTGGCAGAGCTATTCAAAATGAATTTTCCTGGACAGTTTAGAGGTCATGAATACATTTTTCTCAAACACAAGACCTGAGTTCAGTCCTTAGCACCAGATATCTCCAACCCTACCCACTACGACTATTATTAAGTCCCATGTGAAGTATCACTAGATGTTCTCTAGCACCACTAAGGCCAATCCAGTTGAACTTTCTATCCTCTAAGTGACTTTTACACTGCTTAGGAGGGACATGTCCTGAAATTTTCCTAACTTTGGATTGTTGGAAGACATTTCAAAAGCAGGTAATTTAGTCTTCTGCTTTGTTTCTCTGAGCAATGAGGGATACACAGGCTGAAGAATTTGTGCCTTGCACAATTGACAGTGAAAAAGGTTCACTTATTCATTCACCATGCTATCCATTTTAACTGAGTCCTTGTTTGCTCTGCATCAGTTATTTATAGAAGTATCCATTATTTCCAGAGTAATAATGTGAAGCTACCATTGCTTCTTTGAAAGTGTTTGGTATCAAAAGAAATACTACATATGCCTCTAGTAGGAAAGAAGATAGGTCTTACTAACCCTTCCCCAACTTGGTCCATATCTCATATTTATATCTAGAGATCAGCATTGTGCTGGAATTTTATACATATATATTTTTGAATAATCTTATCCAAGAAAGCTATTTGTTCTGTACTTAAAGTAATTTCTGGACAGCAGAACAAACACCTTACTTGCAGAGCTTTTACTTTTATGAAGATAGCTGGAATTTAATCCGTGACAACAAAACTTTCTCTACAGAGCTAAAAGTAGTCCTGGCATACTGTTTGGTATGGGCAGAATAAGGAAAGAAGAGAAGATGAAAAAGAAGAAGAAGAAGAAGAAAAAGAAAAAGAAGAAAAAGAAGAAGAAAGATGATGAGGAGGGTGGGTCTGAGAATGAGGAGTAAGAAAGAGGAGAATGAGGAAGAGGAAAGGAGGAAGGGAAAGAGGAGGGCGAGGAAGAGAAGGAAAAAGAATAAAGGAAGAATGAGGGAGAAGGAGGAGAAGAAGAAAAGAGAATGAGAAAAAGGAGAAGGAAAAGAATGAAGAAGAGAAAGAAGAGGTGAAGGAAGAAGAAAAAGAAGTAGACGGAGAATGGGAGAGAGAGGGAAGAGAAGAGGAGGAAGACAAGTAGAAAAGGGGGAGAACAGGGAGATGGATAAAAATGAGAGGGGGAAGAAAAGAGGAGAAGGAAGAAGAAGAGTAACATAGCCCTGATTAGAGAAAGAATTAGAAAGTTTCCATTTTTTCATTTTTTGAGCAAATAGGGGATTCCTGTTGTCAAATCATTGTTTAGAGATTAGCAATGAGTTCCTGCCTTCAATCACTTATCTCTGATCAACTACAGTATTTTTGTTTGGTTAATTAGTATTTATATTTCCTTTACTAAAGTTTTTTTTCTTGCTAGATGTCACAAATATTTTGCCCAAGTAATTTCATAAAGTCAAATAGCAAGCATAATTTGCTATTTGGAATTGGAGCTATTTTGGTATCAAGAGCAGACAATGATAAGAGGAGGTAAAAGTATAGTAACTGGAAAGGAAGAACAAATTTTCCTGTAAGAACAGATTGTGCATTTTTAGAGTCATGGGTCTTTGGAATTTCCAAGTTGGAGATTAATTCATGATTTACCGTATTTATTCAAGTATAACTCACAAAATTTTCTACCAAATAAAGAAATCCAAGTTTGGGTGCGCATTCTAAACGAGGACTGGGGCGGGGTGGTAGTGACTGCCAGTCCAATGAGGGCACAGGCGAATAGAGAGTTCACATTGTGCCTTTTTCGGGCTGGCCTGTAGTGACATCCTGGGTTAAAACATCATGGCAAGGGGCCAGGTGGTGGCGCTGGAGGTAAGGTGCCTGCCTTACCGCGCTAGCCTTGGACGGACCGCGGTTCGATCCCCCGTGCCCCATATGATCCCCCAGGCCAGGGGCGACTTCTGAGCGCATAGCCAGGAGTAAACCCTGAGCGTCACCGGGTGTGGCCCAAAAACCAAAAAAAAAAAAAAAAAACAAAAAACATCATGGCAAGACATACCAAAAGAAAGGATCATCAAGAGGTTTTGAAGACAGGCATCAGCAATCAAATGGATGGCAATGAAGACGACCTGCTGTGGAATTCCGACTCAGAAGAAAGCCAAGAAACTGGAGAAACAGATGTTCCCGCCAACTGTGACACTGATGAAAAATTAACTCGAGAAGAATGGGAACAACTCTTTGGTGTATCTGATGATGGATCTGACTTGGGAGCATTTTAAATAAATATTGTGACCTGTCATCTTATTTTGGTATTGTGTGTATACCAGTTTACATTGTCAATAAATGATTTTTATCATGGCTGCATGAGTTCAACAACGTTTTTGTTTTTGTTTGTTTGTTTGTTTGTTTTTTGTCAATTGCAATGCATGGTGTGAAACAAAATTTTATACCAAAATTTAATCAAAAAGTAGGGTTGCGCATTATACATGGGTGTGCGTTATACATGGGTGCGTGTTATACTCAAATAAATATGGTACATATGTGTCCTACTTTGTAGGACAAAGACTATTCTGAAGTTTTAAATGATGCAATGCTCACATGTAAAATTAAGAACATTTTCCCTTGCAATACTCCAGAGATATTGAAAATTTAAGCCTTAATAAGATCATTATAAAAAGGAGAGTGAGAGACAAAAGACAAGAAAAAAGAAAATAATACAGAATTATTATACTTTAAAAACGTTTTTCTACTATTTTTTCTTAGCTTATATTAACTTTTTCTTTTCTTTATTTCAGGTTCATTGGATTCCACTGTGTTTGAGGGGGGGAAAGGAACTATAAACCTAAATTATAGCCAATCAGATTGTACTCACAGCTCAACTACTAGACAAATTGCAGCTCATGAAATTTGCTATGGGTCAGGAGACTGAGTAATTTTATTTTAATCAGTCTTCTTTGAAGCTGGAATGCCTTTGCAGCAAATCTTCTAAGCAGGATTTTAGAGGGATATATAGACATGACTTTTTTCATTTCATCCCCTACAGTTCTGCTGCTTTTTTTCTCAGTTCTTCAGATCAACAATATCAGTTTCTGGATAATAATGACAAAGAGAAATTAAGATAGTCAACTTTTATTCTACCTTGAAATGGAAGCATTTCTGAAATTACATTGGTTGCAACTTTTTTTCCAATATAGGAATAAGAACTCTTAACTGTGTCCTTACAATGCATGTACGTGGAAATGGCCCAAGCAGTCCTGGCATCTGGCCTTAGGAACTACAGGAGCTCAACAGAGGTTCAGGTTTCTGGGACATTATTTCATGTCACAGGAGGTCTTGCAGCTTCTGCAAAGTCAGACGGAAGGATAAAGCTACAACGCAGTTGCTTCCTCAGCAAGGGGGAACAAATGAGATCGTTTCAGCATCACTGGGATATGGAATAGAGGCAGTGTTAGCTCTTCTCAGCAATCCCTATGATCTGCAACTTGATCTTTGATGCAGCTTAAATCACAGAGTCAGATCTCAAGAGAGTGCCAGCATATGGTGACAGAGTTAGGTCAAGAGACAAG
>PVKC010008519.1:0-21698 GCA_004027635.1 Crocidura indochinensis
AAGAAACTGTGGTATATATACACAATGGAATATTATGCAGCCGTCAGGAGAGATGAAGTCATGAAGTTTTCCTATACATGGATGTACGTGGAATCTACCATGCTGAGTGAAATAAGTCAGAGGGAGAGAGAGAGACGCAGAATAGTCTCACTCATCTATGGGTTTTAAAGAAAATAAAAATCATCATTGCAACCATCATCAGAGTCAATGAGAGGAGGCTGGAACTCCCAGTTTACTCCATGAAGCTCACCACAAAGAGTGGTGAGTGTAGCTATAAAAATAAATACACAGAAAACTACCATAATCACGTGAATGAATGAGAGAACTGGAAAGCCTGTCTGGAGTACAGGTGTGGGTGGGGTGGAACGGAGGGGGTGGGAATGTTGCACTGGTGAATGGGGTGTTCTTCACATGACCGAAACCTAATCACAATCATATATGTAATTAAAACGTTTAAATTAAAAAAAATCAGAAAAGAAAAGAAAAAATAAGGCCTCCCAATTCTTACCACAGGCTGTGTTCTTCACACAGACTGTATAGTAAAAGGAGGTACAGTAAACGCACCCTATATACACCTCAACCCAGACCCTTGTCTGGTCTGTATTGCAAATTGGGGACAAAAAAAAATTTTGGACCTGATGAATTTTTTTAAAAAGGTGACTTGTTAATTTAGTGGTTTTTCTTTTCTATGAGGAGGAGTAATTCTGAGAGTGTCAAACAAAGAAGTAACAACAACAACAACAAAACCAAACAAACCAAACATTGGGCTGGAGTAGTGGTGCAAGTGGCAGGGCCTAGGACAGACCCATGGTTCTATCCCTCAGCGTCCCATATGGTTCCCCAAGCCAGGAGCGATTTCTGAATGCATAGCCAGGAGTAACCCCTGAGCATCACTGGGTGTGGCCACAAAAAAAACCCAAAACAAAAACAAAAAGCCCAAAACCCCACAAACATCAATCACAACTCACAGATCACACGCATTACAAGCCTGTGTGAAAATGAAGGTAATGTCTTACAGCCCTAATGTGCAGACACTGTGCACTGAGGTTCAGGAGCAAAAATCTCATTAATAAGGTAAATTAAATATTTAAATTGATTATTAATTTGCACAAATATATTTCACATTGTTAAGTGATAAAGTTCTTTTTTTTCTTCAGATAGACAGCTAACAGTACAATCCTGTATATAGCAGTAAGTTAAGAAACAATGTATGCAATGCTATATTTGTTTTAAATGTCGCAGTGGTTTTTGCAGCTCCTTGGTGTTTTAATTCCCCCCTTTGGAAACCAGTCCAAGTGGCTCTTTATGTCTTAAAGGTTGCAGACCCCTGGTCTAGGGTCTCTACCAAGTGTCTGTTTTGTTAGTCTCTTTAACCATGTCCCTCATGAGCTTTCTGATGATGGGAATTGAATTCTGATGACATTACAGTGTGTCAAGAATTTTCAGACTCTATTAGGAGGAGTCCAGGGGCCCTACATCTAGTTGCATGCAACTTGACACATGGCAGTTCTCTTATAAGGGAAAAGATGGAAGCTTGGAAGAATGATATTTATTGAGGCTCGCTTAGATTCTTCTCCCCTCATGAGAAGTCACAGAATGTGACTGCATGTACCCGTAGTGACAAAACTGCAATGAGTGCTTAATATATCTCCCTACAAATCTCCTGGAACTCTAGTGCAGTTGCATTGAGTCTGATCACACAGGTGCTCTCTGCCTACTTTGAACCCCAATTCCAGAGGAAAATCAGGAGTTCAACAGGCAGTCTGGCTAGATGTCACTTTTGGCTACTGGGGACTGAGAGGGTGTCTGACTCCAGTGAGTATGAGCATCACCAAAGACCATCATTCCCACAGGAAGCTGAGTCTGTGCTTTTAACTGCCATTACAGCTGTGCTGGATAATAAATGAGTCACTGAGCTAATTGGTTTCTTTGTGTATTTTTTTTTTTTGAAATAGAACCTGTGTGTGAAGGGTGCTCAGATGCTAAATTTTAAAAGCTCATTAGTGGAAGAAGCCGTTAGTGAGTTGATAAATATGTTGCTGGATGTGGAATTTCTATCTAAAGAAGACAGAGAAAAAGTATCCCACGTGAATAATGCTAATTTGAAAAGTGAAATTCCAGGTAAGGGATAAGAACAGAGAAGGAGCTTGCTCTCCTAGATTATTACAGAAAAATACAGTTTCATTTTCTATATAACAAGTACTTTTCTACTTTACACACATTTCTGATTTTAAAAGATTATATGTAAATCTGAAATTCTGATTCTGAGCATACTGTAATGGTGAATTTATTCCATTAGTTTTTTTCTGTTGTTGAAGTCTACAAACCAGCATTTTATTCATGTTCTTGTGAATTCTCTCTCTGTCTCTCTCTCTCTGTTTATCTCTCTCTCTTTCTCTCTCCTTTCATTTATCAGTAGCAAAGGATATATGTTGGATTGGAATTTATGTAAGAGCAGACCTTTTCCAGGACAGATGAGTACACTGAAAGCCCAAGAAAGTTATTTATTTCATTAGGGTTTGCAGCTTGCCAGAAGAGAGAGCCAAAACTCTAGCTGCTGGGCCAGTCTTGCCTTTTCAGCTACAGTTCTGCCTCTATTACTACCAGTCTGCTTAGCTCTCCAATACCTTCTTCCCTATCAACTGGCCTCACCCACTAACGGATGACTACTGAGTGTTCTGTTTCTTGCATGCTGTCTATTTTGACTGTCTTCTTTTTCATTGCAATGACTGTTTCTCCGGATCTCCTTGTAACAGCAAAAGAGGAAGGAAACTCTGACACCTTGACAGCTTCCCTTAATGCTGGAGCTGGTCCCCTGGCTCTGGCAACAGTCACGAGAAAGAAGAAAGAGGCTGAGGTCCTGGAGGAAGAAGCTTGCGAATTGCTTTCTCATTTCAACCATCAAAACATGGAGGCTCTCCTGAAAGTCACAAAGAACACATTGGAGGCCATCAGGAAGCGCATTCATTCTGCTAGTGTCATTAACTTCCGGGGTAATGATCTCACGTGACTTTGTGTGTGTTCCTGTTACAGTTGTTGGTTTATTTATGGTTTTTGGGCCACATCCTCAGGGGTTACTCCTGACTCTGAGCTCAGGAATCTCTCCTGGCAGTGCTCAGAGGATGCTGGGGATCAAATGTGCATAGGCCACTTGCAAGGCAAATGCCCTGCCTACCTGCTGTACTATCACTCTGACTCATTACATTTAAACAATTAAATAGCATTTGTTTGTGTCTTATTATAAATTTACATATTTGGAACTTTAATTATCCAACAGTTCTATAAGGTAAATGCTCTCATTTCTTAGTACTCTCATTTTAAAATAAAATTAGGTTCAGAGAGGTTAAGTATTTATTTAAGATAGCCTAGGTTTAGGTAATTAAATAATAATTAAAATTAAATTAAATTAAAATTAAATGTATAGTTTTTAATATTTTTGTAATAAAATAAAAATATTTTAATTAGTGAATGAAACAATTTAAAGTTATATAGGATAGTTTCTTGCTAAATTGCTATGTGATTAGCCAATTTTATCAACTAAGAATATAATATTAATGCCTTACTCTCCAAAGGAGAACTTTTTTCCTATTTTTTATTCATTTCAGTCTTTTCCAGTTGGTTTCCTCATCTCAATACTATTATCTCATCTTCAGCATTATTCAGAATAGGGGCTGTGCTTCTCAGGCTGCACAATGAAATCCATCCTATCAAGGAAACTTTGAAATTATATCTTAAAACTACTACAGAACATTAATTGATTAAAATGGAGAGAGATAGGTTCATGAAACCTTTTTTTATTTTTTATTTATTTATTTTTTATGAAACTTTTATTTATTTTTTTGTACATGGAATCTAAGGCAGTGTCTAATATTTAATTTAAAGAGGATAAAAATAGAAGCACTGCAAGAAATTTGTGAATAGTGCCATGATTCATCATATTTTATTTTACTACAGAATGGAAGAGAGTCCTTTTGTTAATACTGTGCAATTACTAGAACTTATCTAGTATTTGTTAATATGTTGAACATGAAGTGATATCTCTTCCTATTTTAGATAAAGATTTAAAATATTTTCAAGTATATAAAAAGTTATAAATATAGTTATATGCATGCATATCTGTATTTATATACTTTTACTTAATACCTGTATTCAATTTTAAAGACTCTCTCCCGGCTATTATTACTTTTTTTTTTCTCTTCTTTTTAACTGTTCTGAGCTTGGAAAAGAAACCACTGGGAAGAAATGGCATGGGATCTGTCCCAAACTGGCTTTTTATTTTAACCTTTGCTTGTTCTGGTAATCATTTTTATTTATTTATTTTTATTGCACTTACCTGCATGCAGGCATTATTCCTGCAATAATTCTGTGTTCAAATATATATATTTCTTTTGGGCCACACCTGGCAATGCTCAGAAGTTATTCCTGTCTCAAAGCTCAAGACTCACTCCTGAATGGGTCTGGGGGGGCCATATGGGATGCCGGGGAATCAAACACAGGTTGTCCACGTGCAAGGCAAGCACCCTCCCCATTGTACTATCACTCTGGCCTTGACACTATTTCTTTTATTAAGAAAATTTTGGATGTGGGGTGGGGGTTGGGGAGGAAGGATATTTGGGACATTGGTGATGAGAATGTTGCACTGGTGAAGGGGAGTGTTCTTTATATGACTGAAACCCAACTATAATCATATTTGTGATCAAGGTTTTTAAATAAAGTTATCAAAATTTTTAAATTAAATCACCATGAGATATAGAGTTGCTTAGTTGTTGATAGTTAAGTTTCAGTCATTTAATGTTCCATCCCCCATCCCGTCATCAAGAATCATTTCTGGCAGTGCTCAAGAGACTCTATGTGGTGCTGGAGGGGGAACTTAGATTTGTCTCATACCTCCTCATACAGTTCTGATGCTCTACTATCTTTATGGTCCATCTGGTAGTTGTTCTTTATTCACTACTCCCTTATTTTACATTAAACTTCTTTGTTGGGTTCCTGTTATTTGGGCAGTGTCGTCAATATTTTAAATGAGATTTACCTAACTAACCCTGATTTACACGAGTATTTTTTGAATAAAGAATGTAATACCATGTGAGATTGTGGTCAGCAAAATAATAACTTTGTTCTCTGTTCCTTGACTTAATTTTCTTTTATTTCTATCTCCCATGCATCAATTTTTGATTATATATCTGTTAGATACTAACTATATAATATTTTGATTACATATCCATTAGGTATTAGATGTATAACCTTAGGAATTTAATTTTTCTAGTCAAATGTAACAAGCCCCATTAGTTTTATTTCTGTGCTTATGTGTAACTCCTGGCACTGTTCAGGGCATCCTCTGTGGTACTTGAACTTGAACAGGGTTGATTGCATGCAAGTTATGTGCTCTCTCTCTGAACCCTCAAATGAAATGGGTAAAGTTTTTTTCTTGTTTTGTGTCACTCAGACAGCAATAGCACCTTTAAGATGAAGCAGAACAGTCAGCCTATCTTTAGGGCCAATATCATTCTGGCCATTCCCAACATCACCATGATCCCAGCTCTGGAGGACATCCAGCAGACACTGAACAAAGTCGTGGAGTGCATTGTCAGTGTCCCCAAGGGGGTGAGGCAGTGGAGCAGTGAGCTGCCATCCAAGGTGAGTGTGGGATGAATGTATCACTTCACCTGAAAACTGCTGAAGCCTCAGATGGGTCAGAGCTAAAATATCCCCTTTTACCTTGCAGCGAAAGATGCATGAAAGAAAAATGGCTGCTCAACAGAATCAAGACAGTGATTCAGATACTGAAATGGGACAAGGTGAACCTCCAGGTAAATGTTCTTTTAGTTAATTTTTGCTAGTTACTAACAAAAAGTAGTTCCTGGATTATTTCAGTGGGGCACTTCTGGGACTGCTCAGGTTGCAGGGTTGATAGGACTACCAGTGTCTCCCTAATTGTGCTGAACCCAGGATTTTGCCCAGAGAAAGTCTAGGCAACTTGAGCTGCATCCCTGGCCCCACTTATTGAGCCGTTTATTAAATACTGACTTTTCAAAAAATTGAGATATACTGGACACAGACATAAGTTTCAGGTGTACAATGCCATGACTGAACATTTGTTTATGTTGTAAAATGATGACTAAATATGACTATCGTTATCTGCATGGTACATAGCAGCAGATGTTTTCTTTCCTCATGATATCTCTGTGTTTAAGTCTTATTCTTCTGGCAAGTTCAGATTGTGCGATGATGGCATCGTCATTAACTATAACCAATCATCATCATCATTATTAACTATAACCAGTTTTCCTGGCATGACCTACTAGTGACTTTTTAATTTTACGACTGGATGACTGTTTAATTTAATATTCTTTACCATCCCTGCCTATACCATACCCTAAAAGTGACAAATAATCAATTTTTCTGCATTGATGAGTTTGTTTTATTTCTTTTAGCATTATATATATGAATGAGATCAAATGGTATGCTTATTTCTTGGTGTGACTTAATCTCACTTAGCATAAGTCCTCTATCATGTTGTTACTAGTGACAGGATTTCCTTCTATGCTTTCCCCCTTGTTTTGGGGTTATATCTGCCAGTAGCCAGTGTTTACTCCCAGCCCTGTGCTCAGGGATCACTGCTTATAGAATTTGGGGAACCATGGGTGCAATCTGGGATCATACGTGGGTCAACCATGTGCAAGGCAAGTGCATTATCTACTGTATTATTTCACTGGCCCCAATATTTTATTCTACTTATCCTGCAGAATGTTAAAAGGCCCTTTATTCATTTATTATCAATATCTAATTTGTTTTAAACCATGTTGTGTGGTTTAGCATTTTTCGCCTTTAGATAGATACCTAAATGTGAGATTTTTTTTTATCATTTATTGAGCTGCATTTTGAGATAAGTCATATAATATAAACTCACCCTTTAAAAGTGCATAATATAGCTCTGGAAGAATAGTACAACACATAGGATGATTGCTCTTCATGTGGCCAACCTCACTTAGATCCCTGATATCTGATTTGGTCCTCTGAGCACCCAGGAGTGATTCCTGAGCATTTCTGGGTATAGTCCAACAACAGAAACAAATAAAAAGCATGTAGTGTAGGGTCAGAGAGATAGCATGGAGGTAGGGCGTTTGCCTTGCATGTAAAAGAACGGTGGTTCGAATCCCGGCATCCCATATGGTCCCCCGAGTCTGCCAGGAGCGATTTCTGAGTGTAGAGCCAGAAGTAACCCCTGATTGCTGCTGGGTGTGACCCAAAAACCATAAAAAGAAAATACCAACCATGTAGTATTATTTTAATATGATGACACTTGTGAATCACTACTATCTAAATTTATAACATTTTAACTCTGCTAAGTACAAACCCTGCACCCATTCTTGCACATTTTAAAATTCCTTTTTATTGTCTTATTTTGACCTTAGGATTTTCCAACTGAATGTTTCATTTAAGTGGAATCAGATTTTAGGTGATTACTATGTGTCACTACTTTAAGAAAAAGTTTTAAAATATTATATATTTCCCTGATGAACCTAGATGCAAAGATCCACAACAAAATTCTGACAAATAGAATCCAACGCTTCATTATGAAGGTCATTCACCATGATCAAATAGGTTTCATACTAGGAATGCAAGAATGGTTTAACATCCAAAAATCAATCAACATAATATACCATATCAACAAACAGGAAAATAAAAATCATATGATCTATCAATAGATGCAGAGAACCATCTGATAAGGTCCAACACCCATTCTTGATAAAAAAAATCTCATCAAGATGGGAATGAAAAGAACTTTTCTCATTATAGTCAAGGCCATCTGCCACAAGCCAATGGCAAATATTATTCTCAATGGAGATAAACTGAAAGCCTTTACTTTAAGTCTAAGTTGATTATTTAAATTACACTGGAAAATCATTTGGAATTGTCTCATAGGACTGAAGAAATATGTACTTACAAGTCAGTAATTCTATTCTGAGGCATGTCCTAGAACGTAATCTATCAATGTGCTCCAGGAAGCATGCAGAATTTTTTTTTTACTTTTATTTTCTGTAATAGCAAATATTTAATTGAATTTAAATATCTAGAGATCAGTGAACAGATAGGTATCAATGTTCATGCAATAGAATACTTAATACCAGTGAAAATTAATAAACATTAGCTCTATGCAAGTTGAATAAAAAAAGCCTTTACTCTAAAATCTGGTATAAAACAAGGATGCCCTCTCTCACCATTCCTATTCAACATAGTACTAGAAGTACTTTGTCATAGCAATTAGGCAAGGAAAAGATATCAAGGGCATCCAGATAGGAAAGAAAGAAGACAAGCTCTCACTGTTTGCAGATGACATGATCCTATATTTAGAAAACCCTACAGACTCTACCAAAAGGCTTCTAGAGACAATAGATTCATAAAGCAAAGTGGTAGGTTACTAAATTAACATGCAAAAATCAATGGCCTTCTTATACACCAAAAATGATAGAGAAAAAATTGACATTAAAAATAATACCTTTCTCATTAGTGAATCCCATTCACATTAGTGTCAAACAAATTCAAATATCTTGGAGTCATGGGGCTGGAGCATAGCACAGCAATAAAGTGTTTGCCTTGCATGAAGCCAACAGAGGATGGATCCCGGCTTGAATCACACATCCCATATGGCCCCCTGAGCCTGCCAGGAGTGACTTCTGAGTGCAGAGTCTGGAGTAAACCCTGAGCACTGCCAGGTGTGACTCAAAAACCAAAAAAAAATATCTTAGAGTTAACTTAACTAAAGAAGTGAAGGACCTATACAAAGAAAACTACAAAAACCTGTTTCAAGAAATAAGAGAGGACACAAAGAAATGGAGACACATACCCTGCTCATGGATTGCAGGATTAACATAATTAAAATGGCAACACTCCCTAAAGCAGTGTGCAGATTAAATGCAATCTCTCTAAGATACCCATGACATTCTTCAAAGAAATGGATCAAGCACTCCTGAAATTCATTTGGAACAATAAACACTCACAAATAGCTAAAGCAATCTTTGGGAAAAAGAATATGAGAGGCATTAATTTCCTCAATTTTAAATTGTATTACAGAGCAATAGTTATTAAAACAGTATGGTATTATTAATTATTATTAATAATAATATTTATTAAATTATTAAATTATTAAAACAGTATGGAATAAGGACATATCCTCAGATCAATAGAATAGATTTGAGTATTCAGAGAATGTTCCCCAGACGTATCGTTAATTAATTTTTGATAAAGGGGTAAGAAATCCAAAGTGGAATAAGGAAAGTCTTTCAATGAGTGGTGTTGGCACAAGTGGTTGGCCATTTGCAAAAAGCAAACTCAGACCCTGATCTAATACCATGCACAAAGGTCAAATTCAAATGGATTAAAGACCTTGATATCAGACCCAAAACCATAAAAGTATATAGAACAACACATACATAAAACACTCCATGACACTGAGATGAAAAGCATCTTCAAGGAGGAAACAGCACTCTTCAAACAAGTGGAAACAGATAAACAGATGGGACTTTATTAAGCCAAGAAGCTTCTGCACCTCAAAGGAAATAGTGCCTCATATACAAAATCCACCCACAGAACGGGAGAAACTATTCATCATATACCCATCAGATAAAGGGCTAATATAGAAAATATACAAGGTACTGACAGAAGTTAACAAGAAATAGACATATAATCTCATCAAAAAATGGGGAGAAAAACTGAACAGACACTTTAAGAACAATGATGAGGTACCATCTCACACCACAGACACTGGCATATGTCACAAAGAACAAGAGCAATTGGTGCTGGCGGGATGTGGAGAGAAAGGAACTCTTATTCACTGCTGGTGGGAATGCCATTTAATCCAGTCTTTATGGAAAACAATATGGATATGGGGATTTCTCAAAAAACCAGGAAATTGAGCTCCCATATGATTCAGCTATACCACTCCTAGGGACATACCTGAGGAACACAAGATACAATTAAAAAATACCTTCCTCACACTTATATTCATTGCAGTGCTTTTTACAATAGCTAGATTCTGGAAACAACCAAGATGCCTTCCAGCAGATGAATGGCTAAAGAAACTGACACATATACAGGATGGAGTATTATGCAGCCATCAGTAGAGATGAAGTCATGAAATTTTCCTATACTTGAATGTACATGGAAACTATTATGTTGAGTGAAATAAGTCAGAGGGAGAGAGTTAGATACAGAATAGTAACTAAATCAAAAATCTATGTTTTTTTTTGTTTGTTTGTTTTTGGACCACACCCGGTGACACTCAGGGGTTACTCCTGGCTATGCTCAGAAGTCGCTCCTGGCTTGGGGGACCATATGGGAAACCGGGGGATCAAACCGTGGTCTGTCCTAGGCTAGCGCAGGCAAGGCAGGCACCTTACCTTCAGCGCCACCGCCCGGCCCCCAAATCTATGGGTTTTAAGACAAATTAAGGGCATTATTGTAATAATACGCAGAGACAATAGAGATGAGGGCTGGAAGGACCAGCTCACAATGAAGCTCACCACAAAGAGTGGTGAGTGCAGTTAGGGAAATAACTACACTAACAACTATCATGAAAATGTTAATGAATGAGAGACGTAGAATGCCTGTCTCGAATACAGGCAGGGGTGGGGAGGCGGGGGCATTGGTGGCATGAATGTTGCACTTGTGAAGGAGGGGTGTTCTGTTTATGACTGAAACCCAACTAATATCATGCTTGTAATTATGGTGCCTAAATAAAATTTTTATAATAAAACAAACAGCATAGATTACAAATATGTTCATAAAAAATAAAATTTTATGTATGTTGTACATTGTATCAATACCTTACATACTTATTGTTAAATGCTAGGTCACTGTATGTCCTTACTGTGTTATTACATATTTGTCAGTTGTATTACGTATTTGTCAGTTGGTGAATACTTGGCTTAGCTGTAGCTCTGGCCTAGATTATTCATTCAGTAACAAAATACTACTTTGAAAATGTGTGTAAAGGGGCCCGGGAGATAGCATGGAGGTAAGGTGTTTGCCTTTCATGCAAAAGGTCATCGGTTTGAATCCCGGTGCCCCATATGGTCCCCCGTGCCTGCCAGGAGCAATTTCTGAGCATGGAGCCAGGAGTAACCCCTGAAAAACCAAAAAAAAAAAAAAAAGAAAAGAAAATTTGTGTAAAGGTTTGGATGTAGACATGTTTTCATTTTTCTTGGGAGTTGTTGAGGCATATACTTATTGTATATTTGTATATTATTGTTTATATTCAAACATACATATATTGTAAATACCAAATTGTTTCTAAAGTTATTTATAATTTTATTTTCCCATCATCCAGCATGAAAATTTTGTTTTCCTCATGTTGTCACCAATGGATACTGTGGTCCACTCTTACATTCTAGTCAGTGTCAAGTGGTATCTCGTGGTTTGGGGTTTATTTTCTTTTTTTTTTTTTTTTTGGTTTTTGGGCCACACCCAGTGACGCTCAGGGGTTACTCCTGGCTATTCGCTCAGAAGTTGCACCTGGCAGGCACGGGGGACCATATGGGGAACCGGGGGATCGAACCGTGGTCCGTCCTAGGTTAGCGCAGGCACCTTATCTCCAGCGCCACCACCCGGCCCCCGGGGTTTATTTTCTTAATGACAAATAATAATGACCCTTTCCTTCTTTTCCTTCTATTCCTTTTTTCCTCTTCTTATGTCTTCTTACCTCCCATTTTCTATCTTCTGAAGAAATGTCTCCTCAGTTTTCTCCTTCAGATAAAAAATGGATTATTTGCTTCTAATTGTAGGTTTTGAGTTATTTGTATCTCTTAAATACAAGTATTGCATTAAATATACATATATAAAATTTAGTTTTTCTACATTCTGTGGGCTATCATTTCATTTGTTTTATGTTTATGGTCTATTAATATCTTTATTTAAGCACCATGGTTACAAGCATGTTTGCAGTTGGATTTTAATCATAAAAAAGTATACCCCCTTCACCAGTGATCATTTCATTTCTTTTGTGCTTTATCTGAAATCTAAGACTTCTGCTTTTAATTAAATCTGTGTAATGCCTCTTTTCATCTTATGCTTTTGAAAGTTTATTTAAGAAATCGTTGCTTAGCATCAGGAGGGCTTATTTCTACATTTTATTGAAATATTTTATAGTTTACATTTAGGTCTTTTATCTATTTAGAGTGAAGGAGTCATCCAAATTTATTCTTTGGCAGGTGGATATTCATTCAGTTGTCCCAGGACCTTTTGTCAAGAAAGATGTTTTTCCAGCTAAATGTTCTTGGACATCTTGCTGAAAATAAATTAATCAGAAATGTAAATGTTGTAAAATGTTTATTTTTGGAGTTTTGATTTATTCTATTCTATTATTTATGCCTTAGACTAGTCCATATTCTTGATTATCCTAGCTTTGAAATAAGAAAGTGTGATTTTTTTCAACATTTTTTAAATTGATTTTTGTGTAGTTGGGGTACCTTATTTTTTATATGAGCTTCAGAATTCGCATATTGGGGCTGGAGCAGTGGTGCTCCGGCATTTGCCTTGCACACAGCTGACCTAGGATGGACTGCGGTTCAATTCACCAAAGTCCCATATGGGCTTCCAAACCAGGAGCGATTTCTGAGCACATAGCCAGGGTTAGTAACCCCTAAGTGTCACAGGGTGTGGCCTAAAAATAAAAAAAAAAGAATTGGCTTATTAATTCCACAAAGAGGTGATTGTGATTTTTTTTAGAGATTTTGTCAAGTCTATAAGCTAACCAGTGAACTATTAAAATAAATGTTACTTTAATTGGGGCCAGAGAGATAGCATGGAGGTCATCGGTTTGAATCCTGGCGTCCCATATGGTCCCCTGTGCCTGCCAGGAGCAATTCTGAGCATGGAGCCAGGAGTAACCCCTGAGCGCTGCCGGGTGTGATCCAAAAAACACACACAAACAAAATAAATGTTACTTTAATTTTATATTGGTTTTTCCCACCATTTTACAACATTAAGAAATTGATAGAGTTTATCACCTCTCTTTGTATATAGGAGTCCTTTAGTCATTCTTTCACCAAAAAAACCCCTGTATCCCTTTTCTCTCTAGTGACCACTGTAATTTTCACTTAGGAGTTAGGTTTGTTGCTTTTCACAAATTTGTTTGCTTTAGTTACATCTATTCTTCATTTAAGTGAAACAGTTTGGTATATTTCTTCCTCTGCCTGACTTATCTCATTGAGCAACATCATCTCCAATTTCATTCACTTTGTCCCAAATTGTACAAAGCCATCTTTTTCAATGGCAGAGAAAGTATTTCATTGAGTTTTTGTACCACAGCTTCCTTGCTCAGAATGGATGGACATTTAAGGTTGGTTCTAAAATTGGACTATTTATAATACTGTTTTGAACACAGGGATAAAAATACCTTTCTGAATTAACATTTTCATATCTTTGGATGAAATAAAGTTGGAAAAGAATTGAAATAACCCAAAGTATGTCTTCCAACCATAGTCAAATGATATAAAATGTTGGTTCTGATATATTTAGATTTATGGATATATAAAAATCAGAAAACATACATCTAAATAACTATTACATAAAATAAGACATCACAAAGAAAATTGGGAACTAATTTTAGGAGTAATACCAAAAAAAAAAAAACCTCACAAAATACCAAAACTTATTGAAAAATCTAGCCTTCCATATTCAGAAACACCTTTCAAATCACTGATTCTTTTATCCACCTGTCTTTAAGTCCTTATAGGAAATTCAAATTTTATGTACTATTATTAATCCTGGAATTTGTATTTCACTCTCATATGTCCATATACATATATATCTGTCATTTATAGTCTCTATTTTTTTAAGGCATAGTCCTCATGGTTGTCTTCCGGTTTTTAGATAGGACTTTCGTGGTTCTTTGAACATATTATAATATCTTATTTAACTTTATTTGACTGACGATTTCAACAATTGGGCTTTTAAATGCCATTGTCTGTTGACTGCTTCTGTTCCTGTGCATGGGTGTTATTTTCCTGTATTTGTGCATAACTGCACATTTTTATTTTTGTGCAGCAAACTTGATCTAACAAAGACAACCGTGGTCAGTCTAAAAATGTACTTTCCTTCCCTGCAGTATCTGTTGTTGTGGTTGCTACTGTTTGTTTCTTTATTGACTTTTTTTTTGACAGACAAATTCTGTAAAATTGGGCTTGCCCCTGCCGTGTACCATTGTACTGCTTGGTTTGCTCAGAGGGTAACCAATGATGCCTGGGTGTTTTCTTTCATGGTTTGCCCCAGGAAGTTTGCTGTTTGCCTAGGTGCTGAGTATGTATTGGGGCATCATCTTGCAAGCACAAGTTTTCCACCTGATCTCAGTTGCTTGTTGTTCAAAGTCAGTCAGAGGTGAACAATTGGGGGCATTTCCTACTTTTACTTGGCATATACATAGGTCTGCTTGTGGACATGGCTTTATAGTTCCCAGGAATATGCCAGGTCATCGTCATATCTCCTGTGAACAGTTCATTTCCCAGGTCTTTGACCTTTATGGCCAATCTCTTGCATAGCACCAGTAGGTATCTTAGGTAGATGTGCAGTTAAATAATTTCTGCTGAGTTTTTAAGTTACAAGCATTTAACAATCTCCTTGGGGTTAGGTATTTTCCTCACTCAATTTGTCCCAGCTTGCCTGATAGAAATTAACTCTTTGAATGTGTCTTGTCAAGGATGCTTCAAGACAAGTCAGAGAACATCTCAAAGAAGTTTAATCTCAGTCTGGTGTGTTCGAGATAAAGATTTATTTTGGAGGCTTCAACTGGTCAGGGGTCAGTAGGCATAGAATGATTCAAAATGTCATAAAACTCACAGCTGTGACTAAAATTCAGCAAATTAATTATTTTTTTGTTTTTTGGGCCACACCTGGTGATGCTCAGGGGTTACTAACCCTGGCTATGCACTCAGAAATCGCTCCTGGCTTGGGGGACTATATGGGATGCTGGAGAATTGAACTGCAGTCTGTCCTAGGTTAGCTGCATGGAAGGCAAACGCTTTACCACTTGCACCACCATTCCAGCCCAGCCAATTTATTTTTTAACACACTTTGAGTAAACATGTCATTGAACTCTTGCAAGCTTTGGTTAATTTATGAATAATTGATATTGATAATTTCCTCCTACTGTTTTCCATTAACTTCATAAAGACACTTGTTAGAGAACCTAATTTTACTGTTACAAGGTCCTCTCTGCCATTAATTAATTAATTAATTTGTTTATATATTTATTTATTTAGTTTATTGGGCCACACCTGGTGACTCTCAGGGGTTACTCCTGTCTATATGGTCAGAAATCATTCTTGGCTCAGTGACGCCAGGGATCGAATCCAGGTCCATCCTGGGTCAGTCATGTGCAAGGCAAATGCCCTACCATTCTGCCACTGCTCCAGCCCCTCCTCTCTGTTTTTAAAGCATGACCTTATGTTGCTGATTAAATTGTTTTCTTTCTCTCTCTCTTATTTTGTGGTCTCAGAGACTGTTGAGATAGCGTCTATAAATGTGCCTATTCCAGTGCAAAGCAGGAACTATTATAAGAATGTTTCTGATAACAAAGAGATCGTGAAATTAGTCTCTGTACTCAGCACAATCATCAACTCTACCAAAAAAGTAAGTTCAGAGTATTTACAACCTGACTTCTTTGCTTTATGGCATGCACCTGGGGAAGGCCAATGGCACAGGTTGGCTGACTTGCAGCCTTGGTTTTGCTCACAATCACGTTTCAACATTTGGCTTATGGAATGGAGTTTCTTCGCAACAAATCTTTATTGAATTAAAAGATCTTTGTTCCGTGTTATACAGTAAAAATTACTATGCTTCTTAAGTTATAAATGTAGCTTGTTTAATGCTTTGAGTTTCTGACTGTAGTATAAGTAAATCTGTTACATTTTTAATATCTAGTAGATCACTAGTCAGTCTGCTTTTATGGTTTACCTGCAGAGTCAGTGATATACATGTTTTTGAAATATAATATGATTTAGAGTCAATTTTATATATTAAAAGGCAAGTTTTAGAAACTTTATTTTGTGATAAAAATGAAGTAGATGAAGTATGAAAAAGTTTATGTATATTGGCATGTGTAAATCAGAGAATCTTGATAGTAAAACAGTTATTAGTATTATCAGTGTAAACTTAAGTGAATATGTATATAAATTTGGGTTAATTTTTTATTTCTATTTGTTCTTTGCTAAACTTTTGCTTTTATGTATAGGCAAATCTCATCTGTTTTAGGTTAAAAAAGACTAAAACTCTAAAGTCAATTTCCACTTAAAATTTTATCTTTCCATTAATATCTATTGGCATTCTCTGTGTTGGGAGACTAGAGGTTATTTTGAAAAACTTAATCTTTTCAAACATTCACTTGTGATAGAATAAGTTTTTTTTCGTTAGTATTTTGAAATGATTCCTTTGTTATAACCCTCAGAAGAAAGATTGAGTTTAATTTTGATGTGTTCCTAAGGGAACTGACAGCTATTGCATTTTTCAATTTATTTTTCTTAATGTATGAAAGACTCTATATATAATTTTACCCTGGGGACATTGTTTGCAGAATTCAACAAATATTTATCTAGGGTTTTAACTTGGCAAGCCTTATAATTAATGGTAAAGCTAAGTAGAGTTTCATATGATGATGATAAATGCTTAAATTTTCAAAATGTTGGAAATAATGAAATCGTAACTATTACCTTCTCTAAAGATAAGTGATCTTTATGATGAAACTTTAAAGGTAACACCCAGTGATTAAAAATGAACATACTGCTTGGCACCAGACTGCTTATCTCTATCAGTTACGATGTATTTACTTCTTTTAATAAGAAGGATATGCACACATTTGATTTGATTCTCTTTTTAAAATAATAGGACGGGGAGCCTGGTGCCATAGTATAGTAGTTAGAAAATTTGCCTTGCTTGCAGGGTCAACTTGGTCCTATCTCTGAGGACCAGTAGTTCTCTGAGTATTTCCAGAACTGATCCACCCCTGAGCCAGTAGTAAGCCAAATAATGACCCCCCCCCCAAATAAAACAATAAGAGAAAGGTCCAGAATATGGAATCATGAAGGACTTGTTCCAGATCCTCCCTGAGAGATAATACAAACAACGCACTCCAAGTCCTGGTTGGGACCAGTTCAACCACTGTCAGAGACTTTCTGATTCCCTTTAACTACAGAAAGTTTCATGCTTTCTGCCCATTTCCTCTTACCACAACTGACTGGGTCCCAATATAAATCTGGCCTGTATTCAGTGTGTCTACTGATTGGTCATCTATATAGATCACTGTCTGTCTTATAAAAATGAACTGGATCAAACAAACAAAAGGACTTGGATGATAAAAATTGCAAGTGGAGCAGCTTGACATTTGTTATTCCCATATTTTTTTCTTTAAACTCTAGATCAACTCCACCATCAAAAATTTCATTTTCACAAATGCTACCACATTCAGGTGTGAGAACTAAATGAGAGCTAAAACTTAGGGGGGTTTTAATAGGACAGACTCTTGATTATTAAAGAAACTCAAATTCAGATTTCTATTTTCTTCCCAGGATGCTTATAATCTGCAGTTCATTCTCTCTATATTTATGAATTTGTCTGTATGCTGTTTTGGTGCTTTAGTTGGATATTCATGTCAACATACATCTTAGCTCATACTAGGGTATCAGTTCTGGTTGGGACAAGCTGTTTAGGCTTCTACTGCTGCATTTTAATGGATAAGAAGTTTCAACAGCCATTAAATGTGAGACTCTGAGGGATAATTTAGCTGCATGTGGGAAACTGGAGTGTAGGATGGTGAAATTTACTTAAGGTAATTAGATAATTTTCAGAGCTTTTGGTAAGGGCTTCTTTTCAAATATTCCATTTTTATAATACTCTTTCTAGTTAACTTTTTTTTTTATTATGCAGACATTTCTGAAAATTTAAACCAATAAAGAAAAAAAGTATTCCCAAGAAGTATAAACACTAGAAATGAGAAGACACATTTTTAATTATCTGTGGGTAGTATGATTATTTACTAAGTAAGGTCAAGAAACTAATTTGAAAAAAAAAATAAGGCCCAATAAGAGTGCATTTTGTTATCTACTGAAATATAATTATGGATATTTCTGCTGTGATACATTTATTTCTGAAAATCCTATTTTGCGAAGTTTCACATTTAAATGTAATAGATGTTATGAGAAAAATAGGATGGAAGCATTTATAAAAATTCTAGGAAAATTTGTAACCAGAAGAGTTTGTAATCGCAGTAGTAATAGCAGTGGTAGCAACCATAATAAAATATTAACAGGCTTTATAATGATACAAAAACATTTGGTGGTCATGTTATTATTGACTGTAAAATGTTGAAAGAAGCTTATCTAGTAGAAAAGTTGAGACTCTGAGTGAGCCATGGAAACAGAGTGTAGAGTACAAAGATCACGTCAAACTCTGTGAAAACTATTTTCCAATAACTTGAGTGGTGACTGAAATAGCCAGAAGGAAGCAGCAGTGCAGGAGGATGGAAGGCTGAATGAGACTTCTCTGTGCTGCTAGCATCTCTGATGACAGCCTCAAGTGATGGGAAAATAGTGTTGGATAATGTGACTGCCAGTTAGATCAACATCATTCTCTAGTTAGCACTGCCAAATCAGTTCATCTCAGTGATGGATGCTGTCACAAAAATGTTTATTTAAAAATCCTTTTTATGCCATTTGTACCATGTTATAAAACACTGGGAAAAACTCTATGTACAATAATCACATCCTAATAAAGTCCTCAGGAGTACACATAAAGCACGTCTTGGGTCTCTTCAGATTAACATAACTGGGAATTAAGATAGGAAGATTTGGAAGCACTGTTCCAGGATGGGAAGATTTAATTTCTGGCACATATTGATCCTTATTTTACTGTCTTATCCTTTTCTGGACTCCTGCACAATCTCTCTGGAGGTTCATAAGTTTTCTTTCAGCCCTGCAGTGGATTTGACCTTGTCTGGTAGGTCTTGGGGCTGGGAAAGCGTATAGATGTTTCTGGAGTCTAGAAGTTTCTGTCAGTTTCTAGAAATTGCATTTAGCTGTTAGTCTAGGATTATTAGTTTCATTGAATAATAATAAGTTTCCTTGAATTACTGTTTATACTATTATATACTAGTCCCATTTCTGTGATATTTCCAACCATTTTGAGTTCTCTAGTTAAATATTTTAATCTCTTCTGGAATCTCTGACTTCTGATCAATATTTGCTTAAATGCTGGTGTCATTACCTTGTCTTACCTTTCCACATAATTCATTATTTTTATTCTAGGAAGTTATTACATCCATGGATTGCTTCAAACGCTATAATCATATTTGGCAAAAGGAGAAAGAAGAAACCATTATGGAATTTATTCTGAAAAACCCTTTGCTTTCTGAATTTGAATCCCAGATTCTTTATTTCCAAAACTTAGAGCAGGACATTCAGACTCAGCCTGAATTCATCTGTGTGGGAGCCATTGCCCTCTTCACAGGTCAGTCTGGTCTCCTTAGACACTCAGAAAAGTCCTGTCAGTGCTTCTGTTGTTTCTCTCTCTCTCTCTCTCTCTCTCTCTCTCTCTCTCTCTCTCTCTCTTTCTTCTCTCTCACCCTCTGAGATTAGTATTCTGGAGAGTTGCAGCTATCTTAAAGATTGACTTTTATTTTTATGAGCCCCAACTTGAGGAGCAATTTACAGATTTGTTTTTAATTCCCCTATGCCTAATTATTATTTATTCTAGACTATCTTTTGGGTATATGTCTGCTAAATTTTGACAATAAATGGTAATTCAGAGAGAGAGAGAGAGAGAGGCTGAATCTGTTATACTCGGAATTAAAAAAGTCTCCTTTCTTTGAAAACCAGTGATAAACATTGATGCGTTGATGGTTTATTGCCAATGGTTGTGATACAACTTTTGCTCTATTGGCATTTCAGAACATGTTTTGAGTGGTTGAAGAACAAGTTTCATAATGAATGAATATATAATATTAAGATAGTCTTGACTTTTTGATATTTTTTCTGTGTCACACAGTTCTAGACTGTGAATATTTACTATGATTAACAGCAGCATATCATCTTTTTTTCTTTTTTTTGGTTTTGGGGCCACACCCAGTGACACTGAGAGGTTACTCCTGGCTATGTGCTCAGAAATCCCTCCTAACTTGGAGGACCATATGGGATGCCCGGGGATTGAACAGAGGTCTGTCCTAGGCTAGCGTCGGTAAGGCAGATAGATGCCTTATCACTTGTGGCACCACTCTGGCCCCTTGTCTTTTTTCATAGTATATAGTTCTTTTTTTCATAGTATATAGTTCTTTTATTTATTTTTTATAATATCTTTATTTAAATACCATAATTATAAACATGTTAGTAATTGAGGTTCAGTTATAAAAAGGAATAGCACAATGGTAGGGCATTTGCATTGCATGCAGTCAACCTGGGAAGGATCTGGGGTCAATTTCTGACATCCTATAGGGTCCCCTGAGTCTGCCAGAAGCAATTCAGGGTTTTCTAAACTAACGCTGGACATTTTGGTTTTACAGATGACTTGAAGTTCACCCTCACTACTGAGACAAAGGCCTGGATGGCTGTCATTGGTCGTCACTGTAACAAAAAATACCGGAGTGAAATGGAAAATATTTTCACACTCATTGAAGAATTCAATAAGAAGCTGAACCGTCAGATTAAAGACCTTGATGATATTCGAATAGCTATGACGACACTGAAAGATATCAGGGAGCAGCAAATAGGCATCGACTTTCAAGTGGGACCTATTGAGGTCATTCATCATCTTTTTTATTATAAAATTTATTATTCACATATTAGAGGACATTAATTAAATATTGAGCAGGTTTGGGCTGGAGTCACAGATAAAATCAGACTCTAAGAACAAGTTTTATCATAATGTTCATCTTCCCAGGTTCTGGCTTTCTGGGGTTAATTTTAATCATTTGCATGTCATTGGAGGTTTGTGCAAAAAAGAATGTGAGATAATGTTTTCTCTAGATATAACTTAGAGATGGCTGCTCTGTGAGAAGGGGAGACAGGTAATGGCATGTCTTGGGCATGTGGGATAACTATTTGGTGCTCTTTGCTAGTGGCTGATTTGGAAGATCTGAGGCATGAATAACTGAAGTTACCTGGAGTCAAGGTAACTTTGTCCCCACCCCCCAAAATCAATCACTCATTGCCATCATCTCCTTGTGAGGAATATTCCCTGAAGCAAAAGGCAATTTTCCAGGGAAGCAGACACTGACTGGGATCTCTCCAGCCGACCCATCTTATATTTGGGAATTTGACTCCATCCTGGTAAATAGGAACAAGATGGACACTGGACAACTTCCATTCATGTATGAATTCTCTAGGACCTCATTTGTTCTTTCTATGATTCCTACTGTACAAAAGGGAACAGAGGGTTTAAAAAAGGTTAAGGATTGAGTGATAGCACAGTGGGGAGAGTATTTGCTTTGCATGCAGCTGACCTGGGTTTGACCCCTGATATCCATGAGGTCCCCCAAGTCTGCCAGGAGTAATTTCTGAGGGCAGAGCTGAGATTAATTCCTGAACACTGCTGGGTGTGGCCTAAAAACAACAAAAAAGAAGGTACGCATTTTGAGTATTAGTGTCATGTCACTTTTGTGATACAATTACAGTCTATCATATTTTAGAGATGAAAGTGGTTTTCTTCAAGAAAAGATC
>PVKC010008520.1:0-27954 GCA_004027635.1 Crocidura indochinensis
CCAGGATAGCTGCAAGGTAGGTAAATGTATTAATTGCTGTACTGTCACTATGGTGAAAGCACAAGACAATCCAAATCAAGTAGCATGAAATTTACTAGACAGACACACTGTGGGAAATAACACAAAACTTAAACACAGTACTTGTGTTTTCTTACGTTTTCTAAGTTTTCTTAAGTTTTCTAGCCAGAAGGCATCAGGGCAAGGATGTTATTCTAGGCAAAAAGGGACCTTGCTACTGCAAAAGTTCTTAGGTGATAATCTGGTGGCAAAACAACTGTCTTCCTATACTCATCAAAGAATTTCTGATGGGTTGAAGATTCCATTTGCCAAACTGAGATTAGAAATGAGTGTTGGTTTGATAAGAAGGCTTTGGGTCTGAGAGGATCCATTTTGGTTCTACTGATTTATTCCAACAATATACATTTGTGAAAGTTAACACTATGATTAATGACCATGCAATGTACATACACATGATTTTCAAAATTCTTCTTTATCCCTGAGATGCAGGCAACTACTTACCTGTATTCTCTCACTTGGTTCATTTGTATCTTTGATAAATAAATATAAGAATAAATTCGTACTAAATGTACTTTTGTGGTTTGATTTTTTTCAATTCTATGGTTATGCTGATATTCATTTGTAGTACTATGTGCAGTTCTGTCTTATTGCTCAGAATTATTCTAATTTATTATTTATTCATTACACATTAACATCTGTTTTATATGTTTGCTAGTATGAGTAATGCTTATATAAATATTCAGATGAAAACTTGGACATGTTCATTCATTTTTTATTGAAATTTTAAAAAGTGGATTATCCCATTTTACGTGCTTCATGTCAAAACTTATTAAAAGAGACTCGCTAGACATAGTAATGTCCAGAGTAATGTGTAAGTGCAGCTTTAGTTTGAATTTTCCTAAAGAGTACTGATATTGGAAGCAAATTTTCACATAACTTTTCATTGAGTAAATTATTATTGTTGAATTATCTGTTAAAAGAGTCAGAGAGATGGTGAAGGGGCAAGTCATTTGCATTGCACGAGTTCAACCTTAGCTTGGCAAGTATCATTTTTTTTTAAATCACAGGACATAAGTATCTTTTATTATATATTAAACTGAGCACCATCATCTATACAACAATTCAAATGTTCGACAGTTTTTCAGACTGTTATCAGAGACATTGAATTGAACTTATTAAAATTTTTATTAGAAATATTATAATTATAATCACCAAATAAAGGTATGGTGTAAGACCATTAACACTGGTATGGTAGCATTTTATGATTTTAATGATAAGAGTAATAGAAAAATATATTGGTCTATTATTTTTAATTTGCAGATTTTGATTGACCTAAATAGAATCAGGGAAAGAGACATACTATTAAGATACTTATCTTTCATTCTCTATATATTTGATATAATCAATAGTTTTGTTCTACTCTTTCTGCTGTTTTTGGGTGTTAAGCCGTACTCAATGATGCTTAGAGTCTAATTCTGGCTCTATGCACAGATATGACTCCTGGAAGTGTTTGAGGTTCCATATATGGTTTGATATACATATATAAATATATATATATCAAAGGTTCCTCAATATATATATATATTAAGGTTCCATATTGATTTGAACTGGGCTCAGTTTTATGTAAGCTCTATTTTCAACCTGTGTATTGTCTTGGCAGCCCCTCAAAAGATGCTTTCATTAAGGACTTAGATATTGTGACCCCATTCTTCAGGAATGCAAATAAAAAACAAGAACTTAAGCAATGTATGCCATATCTATGATAATGTCAAGTACAGGTAGGAAATGCTTAAAAACTACAACTTTTCCATTCTTTGAAGAAAAATAAATCAAGAAAGTCTCCTTCATAAAGGAAGGACTGAGTCTTCTTGTCTAATAATTGAGAGACGTATCATGGGTGCTAGGAGGAAGAAACAAGCAAATGGAACCTAGCTAGAGTAGATAGAGGCTATAGTGGTGGATGTTGGTGTTGGTGAGATGTCACTTTAATATGTGGTGGAAATGAGTGGCAAGTGAGAAACAGACCACAAAATGAAGAGTCAGGATAACATTTTGTAGGTCAAAAAGGAAAAGCTACAGATCATTTTTAAATAGGACAGAAAGGCTTAAATATTTAGAGGATCCAAGAGCAGACGGAAGAAAGAGAAGAAATCAACGTTTAAGCAAATGAAGTATATACCTGAAATGACTTATCTGGTTTTCTAATAGGGAAGAAAGTCTTTCTTTTATCTCTTCAAATCTGTCTTTTTCTTCCACTGAAACAGTACCAATTCCATCAGGTCTGAAAAATAATCAGTAATTTATATTTTCAGAACATTTACTTTATATAAGCACAGATCTTTTCTTGAAAAATTCAAATAATAAGGAAAATGCATAATGGTTTACAACATCCATATTTCTTATGCCTACAGTAGAAGCTGACTGACAATATTTGCAGTCATTTGTTTCATATTCTGACCTGAAATGAATGGAATGGAATTATTCTCGTTTTGTTGGCCTTCAAGGTAAAGAATTACAATAAATATTTCCCGGATACATAGAAAACAATGACTAGTCCTTGAGAATGGCAGTGAAAAGTGTTTTGTTGTGGTAACCAAACATTTGACCAATTATATGAATATCTTCTAAATGAAAAATAAAAAAATATTGAATGCAAGCTAAATTGTATTTAACCATTTATTTTCCAAATAAAAATTAAACAATTGTGAAGCTGCAGATTATAAAAACAGACATATTTGGAAATATGGAATGCTATCTATTTTCTTAAACATATAGGCAAATATAGAAAAATCTTTGAGTAATAATATATATACAAAAAAAGACTAGTTATTTTTTTCCAAGACAGGTGGGTAATTAACCAAATATCCTTAGTTAGCAAACTGTGTTTACATTAAAATATTTGAAAGTAACTAGAAAGACTAAGCAAAAATCTTTTGCTGTGATTTGGACTGAAAGGAAACTAATAGCAAACACTTGAAATTTATTATATTTAAAGTAATATTAGCATACTCTATAACAATTAAAAATTTGGACACACAAATTTTAATTATTTATGTGAACTAAAGAGAAAAATACATTAATTTTCATTTACAGCATATAATTCAATAAATTAATATTTTTATAATTGACAATATTAGACTAATCATTTCTTAAGTTGCTTATTTTTTCAGAAGATTATTTTCAAAAGATTGTTATTACATTACAGCTTGCTATTTTTTAATGTTTGAATTCCAAATAAATAAATACAAGGATAAAAAGCAAAGAAAAATGAATGCTCAAATAATCTCCTCTACAAGGTTTTTGATGTTCCACTTTTGTGTAACTTAAACATTGATGGATGTGTGTGGATATTTTTGATGCATTAAAACTAGTCAATAATCAATCTGGATCAAATATTCTGATTTTTAAATTATACCTGACTCCTAAATTATTTCAGATATACTGAAATAATTAATTTTAATGCAAATCAAAGTATCACTTAATTATTATATTTTTCCAATAGACAAAGTAGACTAACTGCTTATTTCAGAAATTTAAAGGTTTTATTTCATTCTTGAATCTGAAAATCTCATTTAATTTAATTTGATACTATCTCAATTGTACTTATTTCATTGGAATGCATTTTGAATAATGAATAATGGTTTAATATTGGCATATAAACAATTTTGGAGGGGAAAATAAAAATCCTATTAATTATAAAATGATGCTTTGTCATTATTTAGTAAACATACTTTCAAAGTAAATTCACAATGAGCAAATTATTAAGTTTTTCATAGTTCTATTTAAAAACTAAGTATTTTAATTTGGTAATGTGGTTTGTATCTGTTTCCACATTATTGTTTTATACTTGCAATGCTATTTCACCACTAGAGGGTCAGTAACCCAGCATTACTCTACAAAGGTTCCTCCCCTTGTTCCATAGATCAATACTCTATTAATTAGAACTATCGAAGGGCATGTGTTATTGAGCACTTGAGATGTTTTAAGACCTTGTCAATTGTGAATACTCTTTTGCTAAAAATAGGTGCTCGTGATATATAAATATACATATATATTATGGATGATTTTTTTAGTGTTTTGGGATAGATGGCCAAGAGAGGAATCACTGGGTCATAAAAATGTTTTTGTTTCTTAAGTTTTTGTTTTCTGAGGAGTCTACACAATATTTCATAAGGGTAGTACCATAAAGCAGTTCTAATAGTTAATGAGGGTCCTTTTGTTTTTCTGCAACACTGGCAGCATTCTTTTCTTCCTCTATTTGATGAGGAAATGCCCACTGAATAAGTCAGCACAAAACCTGTACTAGCACCTTCTGCAAAGGTATTGGCAATGCTCAAAATAGTTGAACATAAATTCTACATAAATCATAAATTTGGAAACTTGGGCACTTGGACAAAAAGGGAATCATTTCATTATCCCATATACTGCAAAAATAAAACCAAACAAAATTGGTGTTGGTTATTTTACTAAATAAATTCATGCAAACTTGATGAAAAAAAGCAGAGGACTTGTCATTATTGTTCTGCTGACTGATATGACCTTTTGGCTTCAAACTCTGACAGATGTCACCTGGTCATATTTGAGTGAAATTTACTGTTTGCTTCCACTGTCAAAAGAGATTGTGACCAGTGATAAAGAAATTCATCCTGTTTTGTTAAACTGCTCTGTGGCACGTCACTGACCTGATAGAATAAACCGAGGGGTTCAGGTGATGTAAGTGAGAAAGTCAAGTCAAGAAAATGTCAGGCTTTAGAATAAAGATAGCCAAGCACAAAACATGGCCAACATTTTATTGCATATATTATTAAAACAGGCACATACCTAATGATTACATTTAATATGTTGGAATTTCCCTCATTTGAACCTCCTTCTATACTATAATTTATTTATTTAGATATGTTTAGCTTTTGGTTTCTGGAACAAATGCTGATGTTTAGGGGCAAGTTCCAATTTGGTTCCGGGAGAGCCTTCTAGTACTAGAGATTAAACATGTATCAATAGCAGGCAAAACATGATTTCTGTCAGTTATCTCTCTGGCTCTTTTTTTTTTTTGAGTCGATACAAAACCAACATTGTATACTATTTATATGTAGTGGTCTTCAGTATCTAAACTAGTGGAACTAATGATTAACACTGCTAATGCCAAGTTCCCATGTAACAGTTGCTTCTAAATATATTTTTTCCAGTAATTGCAAATACTTCTTGTGCCACCCACATCTGTCTTGTCATGGCTATTATTACAACTCATATAATGGTGAACAATTACAAAATTCTAAACATCTGATTGTTAGTGTTCTCATATATATAAACACACATAGATGTTCCCTGATATCTGACCCAGCCTCCTGAAAGGAGGCTGTATTATGTTTTCTGTCCAATGTCACACTTGGTTCTAAGTGCAGGAGCCTGGACTTGAAGCTAAGCCCTCACATTCTCAAACCAGCAGTGCTTGTGAGTTTGTGTGTGTGTGTGTGTGTGTGTGTGTGTGTGCCCATAATTTATTTTCTTTTTCGTATATCTTCATGGATATCTTTAAGTGTTTATCTGCCACTTTAATGACTCTACTAATTATTTAGTGAAATGATTAGTGAAAAGAATAACGCCTCCTTGACGATGATAAAAGACAATGTCAAAATGTAGTATTAGAATTCTAACATAAAAGACCAATTATATAGCTTGATTGCTAATTAGGGTTTAAGTCTGCAATCAATAATTAAAGTGTTTTCAACGTGAAGATGATTTTTATGGTTCAAAATTTAACAGTTCTATTTTTTCCTAAGACTTACCGTTATAGATATCTCATGATTTTAATAATAATGAAGTATTCTGTGAGAGGTTTTAAAAATTAACAAATTATACAGCATGGTCTTATTTCTGCCTCAAGGTCACATTTTGTTTTCAGAAATCAATGCAAGTTGATCTATGTGACTACATATTCTATGTTAAAAATTAAAGCTTACACATAAAAACAAATTTTATTAGACTTCTTTAATAAACTGTGGGAGTTAAATTTTAATTATTCACCAATTTGAAAAATTAGACATTTTGAAATATAATTTCTGTATATTTTTTGATTACCAATTTCTTTTTATAATGAGCATAAGCTCCAAAATGAAAATCAAGCTCATAAAAGATAGTTCAGAAACAAGAAGAATGAACAATTTCATTAATCCATTTCTTATTACTACTGATGTCTTTGGGGAAAATTAATCTAATACTTTAGTTTCTATGAGAAATAATCAGATGACCAAATCAAAGTAACAAGAAAATGATATAAAACTGGATTGTAGTTAGGCATTTGAGTAGAAGAGCAATGAAAATATCAAAGAGGAAATCTCCTTAAATATGTATTTATATTTGGTTTTTGAGCCACACCTGATGAGCCAGGGGTGATTCCTGGCTCTGCACCTAGTAATTACTCCTGGCATCAGTCAGTAGAGGCCATGTGGGATGCCAGGGATTGAATCTAGGTTAACGATGTGTAAGGCTAATGCTCTACTTACTATACTATCATTCTGGCCCACAAATATTGTTATGATCTAAAATGCTGAACAGCTAATAGCTCTCATGTTTTATAGTACTCCCCCTCCATATTTAATATAAAAATGTCCAGATGTTCACAACACTAATACAAATGAATTTGACCATATTTAAATTTCAATTCTTTTTGGTGATTTGGCATAAGCAAAACTTAAGGGCTACTACTATATTTTATTTCTTGTTTTTGTTTTGGGGTCACACACAGCTGTGCTCAGGACTTAATCCTAGCTCTGCTTACTTAGATAACTCCTAGTGGGTTTGGGGGATTATATGGACTGCTGGGGATCAAACACAGTTGACCATTTGGAAGGCAATCACCTTATTGCACTATTACAGATAATACATATGTGCACATATGTAAATATGTTTGAAGGCTCTAATCTTGACATTCCCCAACAGACATAAAGGGTCTCAGTCCTAGTCTTTTTTTTTTAGTTCCAGTTTTTTTTTTACAATATAAATTAGGGACTCTTGGAGATGCACAGCATAATCATGATAATTTAAGTAGTCCAAATAGTAAAGATCTATTTAACATTTTACACAGAACTTTCAAGAATTGTTTAATGATGGGATCTCCCAATGGTTTCTCCTTAAGAAATATCATTTGTAAATAAGCATTAATTCGATGACTTAAATCTACACCATCTCCTATGACTATTTTTAAAAAATACTTAAATAGGAAGAACAATGTGTTAGTGACTTGGGGAATGAAGTGTCTTGACTATTATCTCTAACCCTGCACAGTCTGAGACCTGAGTGCATATACTTTGGTAAATATTCTAGGAGTGATCATTGATTGAGGAGATAGATTTTCATCACCCTTCTTAATCAATCTCCTTCTTCCTTAACTCATCAGGGAAGTCTGTCTGCTCTGATAGTTTTTGGTGGTTGTGGTAAAAGATACTTTGCAAGCAACCTGGGAGCAAATGAAAAAGTTCATGGTGCTTTTGGTTTCCTTAAAGGCCTCTTTTCACCTGCTCTCTCCTAGGAGGAATGGATGACATTTTAACTTCCTCTAGAGAGTGAGGAGAGAGACACCTAAAGGGTGGTATTTCTGATTTGTCAATTCTGTCTGCAGCACAGCAGGTAAAAGTCACTTTACACTTCGTGTATTTCCCACCAATATCCATTTGTGAACAGAATAAAAAGGAGAGGAAGACACAGCACGAGAATAAGAAATTATGGAAGAAAAAAGAGAAAACAACAAACTCTTCTTATTTTCGTTCCCTAACTTTTAACACCTCCTATTGTTTAAAAGAAAATATTTGGATGGCCATATATTATATCTCCAGTATTCTTTTACATATCCCAAAACTTTATATATCCAGAACATTAATTCTTCCTTTTTATGTTCATAGTGATAGAAGAAAAATATGTTCTATGAGAAAATACTTAGAAAATTAAAATTAAACTGTACATTTTTCTGAACATACTTCCCTTTATTATATTATTTATTTGAATTTTTGTCGCAGTTTATTTTCTTTGGATGTTTTAAGAAAGAGCAGACACTTATGTAAGGTAGGCAGTAAATGACTTGATGCAGATATGTGATGTTATCACTTAATTTTTATGTTAGTGTAGAGATAGATAATCCAAGAATAGTTATTTAAGATTTTATAACTGGCATCTTGAAGAAGACAAATTAACAAAAAATATTATCTGGTTTTATATAAATTAAAATCCAACACCCATGAAAGTATATTAAAAAAAAGAATAAAGGGGATTTTAAAATGAAAGAGAATTGGCTTGCTCTTCAAACCCATGTTCTCTCTTAAATATGTATGTTGCTTGCTTGTCTCTGTTTCCTTGCTTGCATAATTTCTTGTCTTGAGAAGCCCATATTCTTGCTCTGTCAAACATGTCTTTCTCTTTCTCTCCTCTCACATTTTTCTAAGTAAGTTTCAATAAAAACTATCTTTACCTTATCTAAATAAATAACAACAAAACTATTTTTCTTCATCAAAAACCTGTGGCAAAATCATACATGTTGATTCATGATTTTATTCTTTTAGTGATATAGAAGTATTTTCTCAATACTCAAAATATTCTAATTTATGCCTTTAAATGGAAGTATGATATTTTATGTTATACCACAATTATACTATATTTTAGCTCAATATGCCATCACTAGATAGTTCAACTTTCCCCATGAACTTTTTCTAACATAAATACTATGTTATGTATCGTTCATTTAATAAATATTGTTAAAATTTTTTTTTTGGTTTTTGGGCCACACCCAGTGACGCTCAGGGGTTACTCCTGGCTATGCGCTCAGAAGTTGCTCCTGGCTTGGGGGACCATATAGGAAACCGGGGGATCAAACTGTGGTCCGTCCTAGGCAAGTGCAGGCAAGGCAGGCACCTTACCTCCAGCGCCACCACCCGGCCTGTTAAATTTTATTTTAAAATTAATTTACTTTTTATTCTAGGTATCGTGGTTTACAAACAGTTATTAATAGAATTTCATACATAAAGTATTCCAGTTCCACATGTGCCATTCAGTTTCCTTGCACAACTGTCTCAGGGTTCCTCAACACCTCTCCATACTTGGTACATTTATTACTGAAGACTATACTGAAGAGAGATGAACACACATACACATTAACCCATTAATTCTAACTTGTGATATTGTCCTGATACAATATTGTTAAAATAAACAGAACTAAGGGTTTACCTTTTTTCTTACCAACCATCAAAATAATTTAGTTGTGGAAACATTAACCATCAAGGTTAATGGTAGTTAATGCTTGTATTTAATAACAGATAATAAAGACTATTTCAAGATGAAACTTTGTGGAAGCAATTGCAGTTAAAAATTCATTAGAATGGGGTCTACTGTGACAGGGCTCTCCTTCTCTTTCTTTCTTTAGATAGTCCAACAACCTGGGAAGATAGTCTTCTAGTTAGAATCTGACTTCTAGCACACTGATCTTGGACCTGTAGTCTTCAGCCCTATGAAAGAATACATTTCTAAGTCCCACATTCTGTGGCATTTTTGCTTTGGCAGCATTGACTGATTGAGATAAATGAGATGATATTTTCTGGCTTTTGATACATAATGCAAAACTGATTTTTCAATGTCAATTTACTTGCTACTCCATAAATTGTGATATTTAACATTTGTTAAAATCATTTTTAATTTTATCATAAAAGGGTATTTAACACCCTTAATATATTAATTTATATGATGAGAGATGATAAAATGTTCCTAGTTGACAAGGGTCTTTTTGAAGGCCATACATATTACTGTATTTCATTAGGATTACTTAATTATTAATTCTTATGGAGTGGCCCAATGCTACTTAGAAAATCTGTCAACACATAGTTAAATATCATGTATTTGCTTTGACCAAACTTTACTGAGTAGCTGGTCAAGTTCTCTGGATACAATATGAACATAAGAGAAATGAGCCCTGTCCATAGAGATAATATATACAGAAGAGGAATAAAAGAAGAAATACTAAACAGTAAGTACAACATTATGTGTAAGAAGGGCAAAAGAGTACAAAGTCTTGATGTGATTTGGAGCATTAAGGAAAGGTTAAGTTTGGAAATCACAGTAAGCTGATAGGCAATGGATGGACAAACATTGATGATGTAGAACTTGAAATTTAGTTGAAGACTAACAAAGAGAATTTCTATAGAAATATCCAAGAAATTTTTCTAAAATGAAAATTTTATTATTTCACCTGAACTTCCAGAAGAGTCTATCTGAGCCTTCTATAAAGCCTTCTTTACTATAAACACTTACACACTGAATAAATTACCCTATATTATTAATGCTATGCTACTTATGTTCCCAAGTATAGGAAAATAATAATCAACCAAAGCTGGACTCAAAGTATGGGTTACTGTGAGAACTTATTTTTTTCTCAGGGCAAACACTGAAAAAAAGGAGACATTATAGCTGTAGCCATGAGAATGGATTGCTTAGAAACCTAATCTTGTGTACTTGCCATGAAGATGCTTGCCAAAAAGAGATGGGGCCAAGAGGACCAGTCCATATCACAAATAAGGACCAGCCCATATCACAAAAAGTGCAAAGTGCAGTTAGAGAAATAACTACAATAACAACTACCATGACAATGATAGAGAAATAGGATGCTTTGAACACAGGCAGCGGATAGGGAGGGGGAAAATAGGGGACAATGGTGGCAGGAAAGTTATACTGGTGAAGGGGTATGCACATTTTATGGCTGAAACCCAATTACAAATATGTTTGTATCCATGATCCTAAATAAAGAAATAAAAAATGGACCCCTCAATAATCTGTACCTGTGTTTCTAAATGGGGTGCCCTATGCTCTCTGTATATACATCCCAGGATATTCCAAAAGGGCCACAGGTGAAAATCACATACATCTAGGTAAGTTACAGAAAAATGTGGAAATAAAACTGAGAGAATTGGGTAAGAAAAGAAAATCTATCTGCGACCATATCAGTACAGGATGGGTGAAAAGTTGTTTTTTGAGATTGTTTTTTCTGAAACTATTCACCATCTGCCTTGTTCTCATTGAACACAGTACATTCTCTAAATCATGAAATCTTCAAAATGAAATAACTGATTAGTCCCAAGAAGGCCTTTCTACATTAAGAAAGAAAAGATCATCTTTGGAAGAAACTTCCTCAAACCAATCTTAATTTCATTCATATTAACAAATGAGTTTCATTTATATGAATTTACTACAAAAATTCTAGTTGCATGAGAGGCAGTGATCGTGACAAAAAGACTGCCAGAAACAACAGATTAAAATCCTAAACATTATGACAATTTTCAGAATATAAAATGATTATTCAAATTCTAAAGACCATACATTGGAATACAAAATAAGTCTTGATAAATTTATAAGGATTGCAAATATCAATATCATGCATATATTGAGAACATTATGAACTTGGGAGACATATTTGCTGGGATTGAACCCAAGTTTAGAGCATTTGAGGCAAGCACTTTACCTCCTGAACTCTCTCTTTGGGTGCTCAGCTTTCAATATAACACATACGAATTGTGTTTCAAGGAAACAATAAATACATAGAATGAAAGAAACCTGCACATTACAAACAGGCTACATAGTAGATACCCACTATGATACCTCTAAGATTAAAAAATAAATTGTTTTTCATTTTTGTACTAAGTCTTTTAAGGAACTAAAGGCTATACGCTAAATTCTCAGGTCTTCACTTTTTTTGTTTTGTTTAGAAATAATCATTATAAGATTTATGAAAAGAATTCCCATGCATATTATTATTATTATTATTATTATTATTATTATTATTATTATTATTATTTTGGTGAAAGGATTTATCTTGGGGCTTACCCCCGGCTCTGTACTCAGGTTTCATTCATAGTGGCGCTGTGGGGATGGTATGTGGTACAGAATTTAAACAGGAACGAGCCACTAAGTAATGAAAATTCATTAGCCCTTGTACTATCTCTTTGACCCATGAATATACTTTATAATATTAGTTATTTTGTTTGTTTGTTTTTATTTTGGGCCACTCTCAGTGACTCTCAGAGGCTACTCCTGGCTATGTGCTCAGAAATCGCTCCTGGCTTGGGGGACCATAAGAGATGAGGGGATGGAATCCAGGTCTGTCCTGGGTCAGTCACATGCAAGGTAAACATCCTACCACTGTGCTATTGCTCCAGCTTCTATTATTAGTTCTTACATGCATATCAATTAGCAAAATATAAATGCTTTTAATGTTTTGGACAATTTACATTAATGACATGTAAAAATGTGGATAGTTTTCTTGTTTGATTTTGGGTCACAATTGGTGGTGTTCAGGAACTACTTCTGGCTCAGTACTGGGGGATAACTTAACCCCAGTACCGAGTTCCTTAACCATTATCTTTCTGAATTTCACAAAGGACACAATGCTTTAGCCAAGAAAAAAGTTTACAGAAACAAAAAAAGAAATCAAACACAAGAAAGAAAGATGCTTAGAATTTATCAAATAGACTGTTGCTAAAGGAACCCAGAACTAAAATAAAAGCAGAATCAAGAATAAAAATTGTTGTAGAGAGGCTAGAGAATTACTATAGGAATTAAGACATTTCTCTTGCATGCAGTTGACTTGGGTTTAACCCTTGCCATTACAAATGGTGCCCGGGCACTTCTACGAGTGACATGAGAGGTAAGTGGAAATGTGAAAACTGAGATAATTACACATGATGATCATGTCCATAAATCTCTCTATAACTCTGTGAAACATTATGAAACCCACAGAAAAGAGGAACTGCTTCATATATTTTCTATAGTACTGTTCTTAAAGTGGGTTACATGCTATAGGGAAGTGCTGAAATGTGCAAGTAAGAGAACTTAAAGAAGGCCAATTTCCAGAGAGGGTATTTAAGTAATTTTTCCCTAAAAGTAAATCCGGAAACTATTGATACAGCAATTATCCTGTAGTCTGAATTTCAAAGCTAGTCCTATAGAGTCAGCCTTGTTGTTAAGCATGAGAAGTCCTAAGGTGGTTCTCCCTAAAGCACAGAAAGGAGTGGAATGCAGTGGTTGATGTATATTGTTGCTTCAGCATTTCTATGCTAGACTTGACTTACAAAATCAGGATGCATAACCATACACAGACAGAAATCTGCACTCTAAGGCATTGTCTCTAATGTCTCTTCATCCCTGTCCATTGTATGAGGCACGAGAGCATAGGGGGAGATTGCATTATTCATGGACGTGTCAGGTTATTACACTGTCCTTGACTTACATTTTTTCCTTTCCTCTTTCTTGCTCTTCCTCAGTCTTGGTACCAGCCAGATATATTCTGTTTCACGGTTAATTTTTTTCCTTTTATATTCCTAACACACTCAAAATTCTATTCAGATATGCAGCTGCACCGAAGAAGCATACCTAGAGAGCTCATGAAATGTGCTCATGAAAAATTTCAGATCAAAGTATACTGCTACCATTTAATTCAGCTGACAATAAAATGCAATCTTTTTCTTTCTTTTAGAACTTATTTTTGTAGGGGTCATACCCTATCTTCCTCTTGGATTACTCCTCTTCAGCATTAAGGGATTATTCTTAGAGGGGTTCTAGGAACTATCTAGGTGTCAGGGATTGACACCTAGGTCAGCACTTTGCAAGGCAAGAATGCTATCTGCTGTACTGTCTAGCTCATGGCTTAGAATTTTTTGACAGAGGTATTTTTGGTTCAGTCTCTGGATCTGTAACTTGACAGATGCTAAAACAATCATTTTGACAATGGCAGACTCAAAAGCCAAATCAGGCTTGACATCGACAGTATTCTTAAATGAAAGTCTGTATAAATATTCCATTGTGCAGATAAAAACAAGAGAGTCTCATTTTCACAAAGAGCTGACTTGTATTAGAGTTCTAGTTATCAATTATAATCTGACTTTTCAGCACTAAAAGTGATCCCTGAGTACAGACAGTACTAACTAAGCCCAGCACACTGCTGGGTGTGGCCCCAAAACAGAGCAACAAAAACAAAATTATAGGAAACATAATATATTTCAGTTTAATTTAGATAATTTCTATTCTAGTCTGAGATGAAATTTCCCTAGAACTGTATATCTTCCTATTTTGTTTCAAAATGTTATAAGTGGAGTTTTATAGACAGTATAATGGGCAGCAAAGTAACCTGGGTTTGATCCATGGCAACACGTATGGTCCCCTGAACCCCTCCTGAACTGTCATCTGAGCACAAAGCCAGAAAAAGCCCTGAACTCTGCTGTATATAAACCCCAAATAAAACCAAAATAAATAAAAAATAAATAAAAATTCTATATAAGGCTGATCTCAGTATTCTGAGACTGATTCAAAATTCAATTCTAAAAGATCACCCAGAGATGACTGAGTATAAACATCACTGAGCTTGTAAAATGGATTTTGTATGCAATATTATGCTGATACATATGCTACCTTATACATGTAACTTAAATTAGACTTCATAATTATTTTATAAAGAAAACAGCTTTATATAAAAAACAGTTTTATTATAAAGAAAATAGTTTTACAAAATGAAAGTAACTATGGCAACATAAAGATTATGATCAAGTACCTTTTAGGCAGTGGCAGAGGCTGACATTTTCTCAAGAACTTTCCATTAAACAGTAAAATAACTCTCAAATACCTATGTTTTGGGGGTATCTTAGTTTAAAATTCCTAGTTTTTTGGAGAAAGGCCATATTGAGTGGTACTCAGGACTTAAATATCATTCCTGTTAGGTTAAGGAGACTATATGGGATGCAGGGATTGAACCCTGGTCATTTGCACGCAAGGCAAATATCTGACTTGCTATACTATTACTATGGCAAATTAAACTTTCTTTTGAATCTTCTCCCTTGACTGTTTTGGATTGTATATTTTCCTGCAACCTTCATATCCTAGAGTCCCATCTCACATTGTAAGAGCCACCTTTTATATCCAATACTTGGGAGGAATTAAGGGAGAGTTGGGAGACAAAAAGCAGTTTAAGTCAAGAAGTCCTCAGGGGGTAGAGCAGAAGCACAAGCGGTAGGACGTTTGCCTTGCACGTGCTAACCTAGGATGGACCATGGTTCCATCTCCCGGCATCCAATATGGTCCCCCAAGCCAGGAGTGATTTCTGAGCACATAGCCAGGAGTAACTCCTGAGCAAAAGAAAAAAAAAAAAAAAGAAGTCCTTCACACTGCAAAAGGTTTGGTTTGGCTTTCTGCTGGAAAGTTTCCCAGTTAGCTAGAGAAGTGTGAATGGTTTAGTTTGGAATAGTTGAAAAAAAGGACTACCACCTGGAACAGTTTCCAGATCTACAAGTATGAATGAGTTTTACAAAGAGATGGAAATCAAAATGGAGTCTTCTTTTTTTTTTTTTTATATATGGAATGCTTCACGAATTTGTGAGTCATCCTTGCACAGGAGCCATTATCTGTATCATTTCAACTATAGTAGATGTGCTGCCAAAGCAAGCACCAAAATGGAATCTGAGATAAAGATCAACCCTATTTTATTGTAATGTGAGTAATGGTAACAATGGTAACTAACTCAAAATGTAGTTAATCCATGCTAGTCATGGATAAGTCACTGTAATAATAAACACAGAGGATGGCAGATAAATGAGAATCAGTACTTTCTTTCAAAAATAATAAATGATTTATTTTAGTAAGGCAAGATAATTTTTTATGATTACTGTATTTAAGTACCATGGTTAAAAAATTGCTCATGATTCAGTTTCAGTAATACAACGTATACCTCACTTCACCAGTGCATGTTTCCTGTCACCAATGTTCCCAGTTTCCTTCTCTCCTTCCCCCCTGCCTGCCTCTGGACAGACATTTTCGTTTATATCTCTTTCTTTTTTTCCCTTTTATGACATTATGATTTGTACTATTGTTCATGAAGGCATGTATATCATGCCTATCACTTTATCCACTTTCCAACACTCTGATTTTGGCCAGAGTGATCCTTTCCAACTGTCATTGACATAATAAACCCTTCTCTACCTTAATTGCACTCATTTGCTCTTTGGCAAGCTTCCTATCATGGACTGGTCCTTCTGGCCCTTATCTCTGTTGCTTCTGGATATAATGACATACTACCCTTTTTTATTATATCCCCAAAATGAATTAGATTATTTTGTCTAGGCTACTCCTTCTGACTCATTTCACTCAGCATAATGCTCTCCCTATCCATCATTTCTGGATATTATGACATACTACCCTTTTTTCTTATATCCCCAAAATGAGTTAGATTATTCCATCTAGGCTACTCCTTCTGAGTCATTTCACTCGGCATAATGCTCTCCATATCCATCCACGTATAAGTAAGTTTCAGGACTTTATTTTTCCTAATAAGTGCATAATATTCTATTGCATAGATGTACCAAAGTTTCTTTATCCACTCTTCTGTTCTTAGGCACTTGGGTTGTTTCTAGATTCTGGCTATTGCAAATAGTGCTACACTGAACAAAGGAGTTCAGAGGATATTGTGTATTGTACATCACTGCATGCTTTCATCGGGAAAGAAGACAGGCCCTACATAAATAACCTAACCACACAGCTTAATAAATTTGAAAGTATCAACAAATGTGCTGAAAGCAGAAGGAAGGATATAATGAATTCAAGCCCCAAAACAATCCAAGAATTGGTTATCAATAAAATAAAGGGAAAGAAATAATCCTAGTAAACAGAATCAGACATGAAAGGAGGGATTCCACAACAGACACTACAAAAACTCAAAGGATAATGAGAAATTACTTTGAGAATATTTATACCACAAAAAGAGAGAACCTAGAAGAAATAAATTCTTGCATTCATAACCTCCCTAGGTTGAACCAACATGTTTTGGAATACCTGAATATAAAGTGGTAGTAATTAAAACAGCATGGCACTGGAATAAAGACATACCACTTAGATCAAAAGGATAGACTTGAATATGTTGTAGAGAATTCTTCAAGTATATAATAAATTAATCTTTGATAAAGGAACATGGAATATGAAGTGAACAGAGAGATAGAGTATGAGAGAGAGAAACAGAAATAAAGATGCAGGAAGGATTGGGGTGTGAGGGAAACTATGGACATTGGTCTTGGGTTGTGTACATTGTATCACTGAAGCCAATCCTTTTGTAACCAAGATGCTTAAATAAAGTAATTATAAAAATGTGCAGATTTCTACAAACAAACAATAACTGTTCATGGATTTGGAACAATACCAATACCCATCTGATAATTGGGTACTAATATATAAGATAGTTAAGGTGCTGGTAGAATTTCTCAGGGAAAAAAACATATAATTTCATCAAAAATGTGTACTTCCTCATCCAAGAAATACAATGGCCAAAGGCACATGAAAAAATGCCCACATCATTAATCAGCAAGAAGCAAGTCAAAACATAAATGAGATATCATCTCAAACAACAGAGTCTGGCACACATCACAAAGGACAAGAACAATAAGTTCTGGTACAGAGAAAAAGGGACTCTCATTTGCTGCTGGTGGTACTGTTGACTGGTCCAGACTTTTCAGGACACAATATGAAGATTCCTTAGAATAGTAGAATTTGAGCATATAACCCATTTGACCCAGCAATACCACTCCTGGGAAATATCGTAAATACTCTAAAACATAATGCAGAGAAACATCTGCACTCCTATATTCATCTAAGAACTATTCACAATAGCCAAAATGAAAAAAACCCAAGTGTCCAAATCAAATATGTACATAAAAACGCTTTCACATTTATTCAATTAAATACTATGCAACTGTTAGGAAAATATGAAGTTTGCTTATACACGGCTGGACATAGAAATTATTATGCTGAGAAAAATGAGTCAGAAAGAGAAGAGTAGACATAGATTGATTCTACTCATATATGGGGTATAAATAATAGTATGGAAATAGCAAGAGACAATACAGGTAAGAAGCAGTCATACATGGTAAGAAGCTTGTCACAGAAAGCAGGGGAGTGCAGTTAGAATAGAGAAGGGACAACTAGGACAAGGATAGTTGTGAATGATCCCTCTGGATAAGAATTGGGTGCTGAAAGGATAAAGTAACACTTCTTCAGTAATCATATCGCAAACCAGTGTCTAAAAGGAATTGAAAAAAAGAACAGAGAGAGAGAGAAAGAGAGAGAGAGAGATAGAGAGAGAGAGAGAAGAAAGATGTCTGTTATATAGGCAGGCAGTGGGGAGGGAAGTTTGGACATTGGTGGTGGTAAATGTACAATGGTGAAGGGTTGGGTATTAGACTTTAAAGAACTAAACTCAATCATGAATTACTTTATAATTCCATCTTATGGCGACTCTTTTTATTTATTTATTTATTGGTTTTTGGGCCACACCCAGTGATGCTCCGGGTTACTCCTGGCTATGCGCTCATAAGTCGCTCTTGGCTTGGGGGACCATATGGGAAACCAGGGGATCGAACCGTGGTTTGTCCAAGGCTAGTGCAGGCAAGGCAGGCACCTTACCTCCAGCACCACCGTCCAACCCCAGCATTTTCATGGTGACTCAATTAAAATTTTGTTAAAAAAAAAAAAAGACTATGTAATTTCAAAGAGTGGACAATCAGAAGTATGGAGCTTAAGGACAGGAAATTCAATTCCAGAAGTCTTACTGGCAAAAGACAAGCTGGAAAATCAGTCAGGTTTAATTGTGAGAAGTTGAGAAGATAGGAAAATAAATGGGAAAGTGAGTCAAAAGGATAAATATATTTGAGACAGTCCCAAATAACTTTTTGTTTGTTTTTAATATTTATATGCAAGGCACTGGATAAAGTGATATACATTAAAGCATACACTTCCTATCATAATTTATGATGTCTAGTTAGTTATATCTTTTTTAAAACAGATAGGGATGTGGGTACATGAATTAAGAAGTGTGTACTTCCTTATCTAGTAGATGAGTTTATTTTGAACCCATGTGGTCTGATTTTTTGACTACTCTGCTGTACTGTGAAACTAGGTGTACACAAATGAGTGTGTGAGGAAAATGGAAATATAAACAAGTATAGATGAATAATGGTCGAGCCAATTTTAACAGTTGATACTATAAGGGCTAATGAATTTGTGAAAGAAGCCCAAGCACAAAGTACAGAAAAGAAAAAGAAAGTGAGCCAGAGAGATTTCAAGCTATGATTTACATAGATGTGCTTCTGTGTGTGCTGGGGGGGGTAAATTATACAATTTTTTTTTGTCCTTTTGGTAAAGTATGGTCACAGGCTTAGCATGTCGAAAGGGAAACCCCGTCTCTCAAATGTAGATTGTAGAGGGGAGTGAGCATATATTCTACATAAACCCTTTATTTATATTGTGCTATCAATGAAAACTTATCCCACACTGAAAAAGCAAGGATCATTAGTTATTCACAGATATAGCAGCAATCCCTACCCATATGAAATACACATGGCACTTAAGCTATGCAGACCCTATTATTAGTTGGTGCATAAGAACGAAAAGGCAACTTCAAATCTCATAGATATTCTCACTCTCTCAAGAGGCTTTAATGGCAGAAAGAAATACAAAGTGCAGCCCACCTAAATCAATAGCACACTGATGTACACTTTTCTTTTGTGTGTTTTTTTTTCTCTCTTGCAAGAAGTGTCTGCTATTTAAAATCTGTTACTAGGTGATAATGGCAAAGCGCATCTTTCTCTCTCCCCAAGTCAACCCTAGACATTTCACTGTGTGTTTGCAAGTAAAAATACCTGTTTCCGTGCACATGAGAGGCACAGAATGCAAAGCTGTAATGGAGCAGGGTTGGGTCAATAACAGCACCGTTTTCTGAATGTTCCATCAGTTCTGTAAGGTAGCAGAGATGTCTATGACAGCCTCTTACTCCATAACGGGCACAGTACTCATCTAACACAAAGACCTGCCCAGGGCTAAACCAACCCTGCAAAAGAAAAAAAAAATTCTTTCAACACAAGAATTTGCTTTTCTAGAAAGTACTGGCTTATATATTATAAGTCAAAGTTTCACTGAAGTGGCTCTTGAAGAATTTTTTTTTTATTCCTGGCGTTTTTCATGTTCTTTCTGAAGAGATATATCATCAATTTGGGGACACATTTGGGACAACTAGCAACCTAATATTTATTACTTACCTTGTCACAGCAAGGTATGTATAACCTGTTCCCACTGTCAGTCAAAACTAGTCAAATTTATTCACAGAATCTAAATGGTCAGGACACAGTCAGTAACATCATTCAAAGCCAATCTGTACATGAAGCAATTTATAAGAGTAATAAAACACTGTAATTAAAATGATCTACCTACCAAAATTATATCATAAAGTAAACTATATGAAAATTGAAGTAATTTTAGCATGTCTGTTTACAGAGAGATAGTCAGGTTTTGTGATTATTTTGTTTTACCATACATATAACTGTAAAGTGTGAGCTTAAGTAGATTTCAAGCACACAATAACTTATTGAATAAGAGATGCAGGTGCTAAGTAAACAATCTATAAATAAATTAATGAACCATCAATGTGACTGTGACAGCAGTTATTACATTTCTTCCTGTCAAGTGAAATATCGCTGATTAACTGGGACACGTCTTGACTAAAAATCTGACTTCAAAGGGGATTTAACTTTATTGCATACAACTACCCTGCTCAGCAGCCAAGAGGTAAAAGAAAAAGGGAAAATATGTTATTGAAAAAATTCCTGGGGCCCGGGAGATAGCATGGAGGTAAGGCGTTTGCCTTTCATGCAAAAGGTCATCGGTTCGAATCCTGGTGCCCCATATGGCCCCCCGTGCCTGCCAGGAGCAATTTCTGAACATGGAGTCAGGAGTAACCCCTGAGCACTGATGGGTGTGACCCAAAAACCAAAAAAAAAAAAAAAGAAAAAATTCCAATTGAATCACCATGAACAATACTGAAACCTTGGAAAGAAACATGATTTTACATCCAGGCTTTAATGCTCACATTATAAAAAAAAATCTTTCTTTACGTGAATTGTCTTTGTATCCAAAATTGTGGGTAGTTCTAACACGTACTGAATAGATAATCTACCACATTTAATTATTTTTGGGGGAATTTAAATGATCTCTGAATGGGTACATAAAACTAAATCTTTCCTCTGTTACACACAGCTCCTGTCATGTTTATCTTAGCAGCTATCTCTTCTATTAGTCAGGTTATCTTTCTAGAAACACAAGCAAAAAATGCAAGATATCAACATTTGGAAAGCAAAATTTGAAACTAATATATCTATAGCACTATTAGTCAATCCTAACATGGAGTGTATTTATTTTTTAATTCTTTATTAAAGCTTTTTTCATTACACCTTCACCAGAGGAATGAATAAAAAAAGAATCAACATTTCTTTGAGCTTAATGTCTTGTCTTGAGTAACACTGATGTGGTCATCAAGTGTATGATATTTAAAATATGAAGCGGGGCCCGGGAGACAGCATGGAGGTAAGGCATTTGCCTTTCATGCAAAAGGTCATCGGTTCGAATCCCGGTGCCCCATATGGTCCCCCGTGCCTGCCAGGAGCAATTTCTGAGCATGGAGCCAGGAGTAACCCCTGAGCACTGCCGGGTGTGACCCAAAAACCAAAAAAAAAAAAAAAAAATGAAGCAATTGATTGGAATCCATCATTTCAAGTAGAGTTATGTAATAATTTGGAAATAAAATGCCACCATATATATCAACTATTTCACACATTCAAAAATATTTTATCTTGATATACAGGGGACTAAACAATGTGGACTTACCAAGCAAGAATAGGAATCATTCAGTCTGTGATCCAAAGTCTGTCTCTGGAGTAGTCTAAAAAGAAAGGCATGGTCCAGCTTGCAAGGATTCGCAGATATAAATTCATCCATACCATGTTTCTGAAAACGGTCTGCATCTGTACAGTCAGAAAAGCACACAGATTGTTCTCTGATTTAATAATATCACGTTGTTTTTAAAGAATTTAAAAAGCATAATTCACTATGGCAGCAGACTACCTTCTCATGCATACCATGTGAACCCTCAAATTCAGCATGCTAATATAAATTGCAGGTTTTTTTAGAGTCTAATATGAGAGGGAAAGGCCGGAGAAAAAAGGAGAGATAAAGAGATAAAGAAAAAAGAGAGAGAGGGGAAGAGCTAAATCTTTGCACACTAGGGTGTGCAAAGCTTGTATGCATTTAATGTAGGTTTGATCCTTGACACTATAGAATCCCCTAGTATAATGGGAGTAACATTTGAGCACAAAATTGGGAGTAGGACCACTGAGTGTGGCTCCCCCAAATAAAAACAAACAAAAATTATAAAAATTTTGTAGAATTAGAATGGACTGAGAAAACTTTTCATTCAACCTATTTCTAATAAATAACCATTCCAAGAATAATGTTCAAATCTTAAGAAAAAAACAATGTATTTAAAGTATGTATTTACTGGGAAAAAAAGCGACTGGAAAAGAGCCCCAATCTATCCATAACGACAATAAAATATCTCAAAGTGATGACTTAAAGCTTGTTTTTCAAGTGACAAATGAGGGCAGAACTGAACATACAAGCTTCAGCTGGATCACTTCCAGTCTGTTTGTTGTTGTTGTTTTTGTTTGTTTTGTTTTGTATTGTATGGAGCTTTAATGGGACTAATGTTAATACAGAAATGGCATTGAATGCTCTCAAGCTTCAAGTCTGAGAGTCATGAAAAAGGATGCATCATGTTTGTGCAAATATGCAGACAAAGCATTGCAGCCCAAATGGCACTTCAATCAAATTTTTTGTTCTTTACAGATTGCATCTTTCAACGCAACTAGGCCCTGTGGGTTTATCCAAAGACAGGCTTTTATGATTGCTTTCATTAATGGCATGTTTTGTCAAAGTTTTCAATGCAAGTTCTTTACTGAGAAAAGAGAAAGCAAGCTGCACACCATCCAAAAGGAGTGCTGGGGTGTTATGACATTATTTCTATTAGAAATCCATGTATAGAGCAAGCAATCACGTTTCTAGATAAATACGATCTCTTTTCACAATGATAAAGCTGAGATTTGATTGTTTCTGAAAATCCCAGAAAATCCCATTCTACCCATTACAAGAAGCAGATCCGAAATGTAAGCAGTTCTAAAAAACTATTTGATGCACTCCTAAAATTGCAAGGGGATGGAGACAAAAGTTTATTGACTAAATCCAATTTTAGAGCCAGACTGATAATAAAACTCAGTATTGATCTGTGGATATGATGCTAACATAATCAGTCACATTTAGTTATTTAGCCTAGATCATATTGATCCCTGTCAAGTTCAACTTTCAGCCATAACTGTGCATGAAAGCACTATATAATTCAAGTTGAAGGGTCTTCAGAATCACATTTTAGGCAAAGATACACAAACTCAATTGTATCTTGTCAAAATTAGATAAAGATATGAATGTGCCAAGTAGGCAAGAGATGGCAGTTCACTGATGAAGTAAGATCTAAAGTTAGAACTCATGGTGAAAGCGACATATAAATACACATATATGTATATATAAAGGTATATATGTATATATCTAAGGTTAGAGTTTATGGGGAAAGCAACATAGTGTACACATATGTGTATATATAAAGGTATATATACCTTTATATTTAAAAGTATGCACATTATAAAATACACATACTTGGCATATAAATATTATGTGAATGAATCTGAAACCAGTGTTCTCCTAAGCTGAGAAATGACATGGCTCATTTTCTCTTTTTGTTCTTATGAATACTTTATATATAAGCTATAAAATAGCATGAAATAACATTACATGAGCATGAAGTAGTATTTTAACACATGTAAGGCTTATAGTAAAAATCAGAAAACGACTTTACATTTTAAAAAGTTATTTTAGAATCTTCATTTCCATATTTCTTGAAGTAAAAAAGTTTTATATCACCTTTACAAAATTAAATTTCTAGTTTTATATATCTGCTGAGCTTTTCATTATTCTTTCACTAGAAGGTTATAGCAGGAAGCTAAAAATAACACCCATTAATGGCTTTTCTGTATAATGCAAGATAAAACATTTCAGAGAAATGATTCATACTTCTCCCTTATTAACAAAGGATTTTAAAGAAATTTTTATTTTAATACAATGGGAAAGCATGATAAATATATTTATTTAAAAGAAGTATCATAACTCCTAAAATGTAATTTTATAAGTTATCTTTACCTCATAAATATCATATAAGCAAATGAAACAATGGGTACAGTTTTTAAGTAGTATATAGAAATTTCAAAAAAGAACCTATTAATCATTTCTACAATTAGTATTTTCAAAATGAAATTAACTTATTATTTCATCACATAACATAATTCTAATACATTTTTAATAGTGATCAATATTTTCTAATAATTTCCACACCCAAACCCCTGAAGTATATATCGTAGGTAAGGAATCAAGTCACAATTTACAACTTAGATTATAAACATTTTTATTGTTTTGGGCCCACACCCAGCTGTGCTCAGGTGTTATGTTAGGCTCTGTACCCATGGATTGATCTTGGCAGAAGTCAGGGAACCAAATGGAATGTTGGGGATTGAACTAAGGTCTGCTCTGAGCAAGGCAAATACTTTACCCACATTATTGGTGGGCATTTTACAGCAAAATGTATATACTTCTTTTGCAACTACCTTTAATGATATTGATTTTCCCTTCATTTTTGGAGTCATGCCCGGCGGCGCTCAGGGATTACTTCTGGCTCAGGGGACAATATGGAATGCTGGGGATCACACCAAGGCCAGCTGCATGCAAGACAAACACTCTACTGCCGTGCTACTACTATGGAGATTTCCCCTTCTGTTGTGAACAATCAGGACCATATATGAGAAAGGGGAGGGGAAAGGAAAAAAAAGGTGGGATGATTGGGAAAGGGGAAAGTGGAAAAGCAAAGGTATTTCTTAGAATTCAGAGACCACTCAAAGATATATATTTTCTTTGGATATTAGCACCAAAGGACCAAAAAAAAAAAAAAAAGCTGACTGCTTCTGTTAAGTTTTCTTATTCCTCTAGTGACACCTGAGGTGGACACAGAAGGAGATGAACTTTTTTAAAATACAAGCTGACTTAAAATGATTGTCTGAGTCTGAAGAGTTTGTTCTTAGTTGTATTTACCATAACCATATCTTATTAGAACATTTTGTTTAAATTCTCATTGACTAACAAACTTGTATATAATACTGTGAACGAAAGATGTGGTATCTGAATCTTCAAAAATTGATAAAAGAAATGGATATAGGAAACTGAAAGTAGAACAAAGAAGGACATATGCCCTCCCTTTATTCCCCTTTATTTAAGCATCATGATTACACACATGATAGTAGTTGGGTTTCAGTCATAAAAAGAACAATCCTCTTCACCAGTACAACCTTCCCACCACCAATGTCCCCCATCACCCTCCTTCCCCAACCCCTGCCTCTATTCAAGACAGGCATTATACTTCTCTCATTAACATTATCATGTTTGTGTAGTCATCTTTTAACTAAACTGACCACTCTATGTGGTGAGCTTCACATCCAGTCCTTCCAGACCACATCTCTTTTTGTCTCTGGGCATTATTAGAATAATGTCTTTTGTTTTCTTAAAACTCATAGATGAGTGAAACTATGTGTCTTTCTCCCTCTGACTTATTTCACTCAGCATAATAGATTCCATATACATCTAGGTATAGGAAAATTTCATGACTTCATCAACCTGATGGTGATTTCCATTGTGATCATGTACCACAGTTTCTTTAGCCATTCATCTGTTGACGGGCATCTTGGTTTTTGCCAGAGTTTGGGTATTGTAAATAGTACTGTAATGAATATAGGTGTGAGGAAGGCATTTTTGTATTGTGTTTTTGTGTTCCTAAGGTATATTCCTAGGAGTGGAGGGGTGGTATAGCTGGACAATGATAGGAGCTCAATTTCCAATTTTTTGAAGAATTTCCATATTGTTTTCCATAAGGGCTAGATTAGATAGCATTCCCACCAACAGTGAATGAGTTACTCTCTCTCCACATCCCTGCCAACACTGATTGTCCTTGTTCTTTGTGATCTGTGCCAGTCTCTGTGGTGTGAGATAGTAGATACCTCATTGTTGTTTTAATTTGCATCTTCCTGATGATTAGTGACATGGAGCATCTTTTTATGTGCTTTTTGGCCTTTTGTGTTTTTTATTTGAGGAAGTGTCTGTTCGTTTTTTCTCCCCATTTTTTGATGTGGTTAGATGTTTTTTTCTTGTCAAGTTCTGTCAGTACCTTGTATATTTTCTATAGTAGTCCCTTATCTCATGGGTATTGAATGGTTTCTCCCATTTTGTGGGTGGCTTTTGTATCCTAGGCACTATTTCCTTTGAGGTGCAGAAGCTTCTCAGCTTAATATAGTCCCATCAGATTATCTTTGCTTCCACTTGTTTGAAGAGAGCTGTTTCCTCTTAGAAGATGCCTTTAGTCTCAATGTCATAAAGTGTTTTACCTACATGTTGTTCTACTTACCTTATAGTTTCAGGCCTAATATCAAGATCTTTAATCCATTTGGATTTGACTTTTGTGCATGCATGTTAGTTGGAGGTCTAAGTTCACTATTTTGCAAGTGGCTGACCAGTTGTGCCAAACCACTTGTTGAAGAGGCTTTTATTTTTGCTCCATTTTGCATTTCTTGCCCCTTTATCAAAGACTAATTGATTATATGTCTGAGGAACATTCTCTAAATGTATTCTGGGTCACAACCAGAATTGCTCAGAAGTTGCTTCTGGCTCTGTGCTCAGAAATAGCCTCTGGAGGGCATGGTGGACCATAAGGGATGATGGGAAACAAAATTGGGTCCATCCCGGATCTGCTGTATGAAAAGAAAATGCCCTATTGCTGTACTATTGCTCCAGCCTCATATCCCCTCTTTTTAAAAATAGGTACCTATGTAGACCTTAAGAGGAAGGACCTACTTTTTAAAAATTGTTACCTAGATAATCTTGCTTGGAGTACTCCTGTTTTGTGTTTTAGACCAAAGAGAAACAGCTGATTGAGATTTAATTAGAAGTTTATTCACACTTATATTATAGACCCAAATAATTTCTTGGCTTGATTTTGTTAAACTGATTAAAAATGGATATGGGTTTACACATCTTGCTTTCAACATCAAAAAACTATGAGTCATATTTTCACAGGATGTCAGTTTTAACCAACACATACAGACATATCTAGAAACTAATCCAATGTTCAACATTAATTTGAAATAATATATTCAATGTAATAGCAAGGCATACCATACCTAGGAAAAGATTTAACTTACTTGATCAATCAGTAAAATAAGTTCATACAAATTAAATGTAAGTTCATATGGCCTGAAGGATTTAAAACAATTGGCTAAAATAAAAAACAAGCAACATAATTATTTTTCTTTCTATTGGAGGTGAATGGGTTTATTACCTTCTTTTTGTTTTGCTTCTGAGCATTGCTCAGGGCTAATTCAAATATATGCTCAGTGGTTACACATCAAAGAGTTCAGGGGATGTCATATAGTGCCTTACTCTCTGTATTCTATTTCTGGCTCATGTTGGGCTCATTTTTAATATGCATTTTTATTTTTTATTTTAATAATTTTTATTTTGACCAAAGTGGTTTACAAATAATTCACAGTAGTATTTCAGGTACATAGTGACATTGAATCAGGGGCATTTCCTCCACTAATGTTGTCCCCCCTCCACTCCTGTTCCCAGCATGCATCCTTATTGCCCTTCCTTTGCCACCGGGGCTGCTAGTACAAGTGGTCCCTTCTGTGTCTAACCTGTTGCAGATTAGATATCATTTCTGTTGTAGTTGGCTTTGGATTTGGTGTTCAAGTCTGATCATTTTTTATTTCTACTCAATGTTCAGTCATATTCAGTCATGAACATTGAGTCCCTTCATTATTTCTCCCTCAATTTGAAGGCAGAACAAGACAGTTCAAGTTATGTATTTCTGTTTGAAGATAAGAGGAAAAATAAGGAAAAAAA
>PVKC010008521.1:0-27976 GCA_004027635.1 Crocidura indochinensis
AGAGCAAGAGCATTGTGTTCTGACAACCAAGGACTCTCTCTTTTACAAAGATTCCAGTAAATAATTATTACCTCTTCATAGCTTTACTTTGTATGGTTGCAATCAAGATCCATGCAGGCATATTCAGGTTTAATAAAGAAAGGTAAACTCTGGAAATTATTTTATTTAGAAAAACACAATTACTCATGTTGGATGTTTTTAAAGTTTGCTTTATTTTTTCACCTTTCTATATGATTTAATACTTGCATGCTATTACTCTTTCTCCAATTAACAATTGATTCCAACTTAGTGTTAATTATAAATTTAATTCATATACTATTTGGATTTAAACATTAATAGAAGTGCAAAAATACAGAAACGTATGCTAAACAACTATTAAAAATAATTGAATATGACAGCATCCTAATTAACTGAGAACTAAAAACTTAATACAACTTAGAGAGCTAAAATATAGTTATTATATTTTCCTGATTTTATATTTGAAAAAATTTATAATATATAAATATATTTTATATATTTATTTATATTTGAAAAACGTATAATAGTGCAAATGAGAGTCATAAGAACAATAAATCAGAGGCCGGGTGGCGGCGCTGGAGATAAGGTGCCTGCCTTGCCTGCGCTAGCCTAGGACGGACCACGGTTCGATTCCCCTGGTTTCCCATATGGTCCCCCAAGTCAGGAGCAACTTCTGAGCGCCTAGCCGGGAGTAACCCCTGAGCGTCACCGGGTGTGGCCCAAAAACCAAAAAAAAAAAAAAAAAAAGAACAATAAATCAAGAAAGGAGAAACACTCATTTTAAGCATATATTCAATAATTAGATCAGTCTTAATTAAAGAAATAAATATGACTAAAATTATACACCAAAATGATAATCAAAATGCAAAAATAATGTAATCATAAAGTTAGGTCAAAAGAAAGGGTGAATGAAATATCAACTATGGTCTAATAAAGAGATGATATGGAAGGAAAGTAAAAGAATGAATACAAAAAACACAGCAGCCTCAAATTGCTATACAGGAAGTCTTAAAATAGAAAATGTGAGTCAGATGATTAATTCTATTTTCATCTTTGACATATTTAAACATTTTAATGACAGGTAAACCTATTAATTATACACTTTTGTTCTTGAGCCATATATGGAGGCATCAGGGGTTACGAAGTGGGTCTTTCTCGGTTGGTTACATGGAAGGGCAAACACCCTATCATTGTTCTATTGCTCCAGTCCCCATTATACACGTTTTGGGAGGTATGGTGTGCAGTCACACCTGGCAGCGCTCAGGGATTATTTCTGGCTCTACACTCAGAAATCGTTCCTTTCAGGCTCTGGGGACCATATGGGATGCAGGGATTTGAACCACTATCCTTCTGCATGCAAAGCAAACATTCTGCCTCTCTGCTATCTCTGTACTCCCCTCATTATACACTTTTTTTTTGTTTTTTGGGCCACACCCGGCGGTGCTCAGGGGTTACTCCTGACTATCTGCTCAGAAATAGCTCCTGGAAGGCACGGGGACCATATGGGACGTCAGGACTCGAACCAACCACCTTGAGACCTGGGTTGGCTGCTTGCAAGGCAAACACCACTTTTTAAGTGCAGAAGTGGAAACTGAGTTTCATTATAGTTCTTTATTTTTTTCTTTAGTATGTTTAATATCATTTTGTCTCTAGAGTTTAAGAAGATTTCTTTTGAAAATTAAAACAGGAAAACATTGTGCTCTGCTATCTCAATAATTACTACTGGAGCTTATTTACCAAATATAAAATGAACTCTTGAGGACTGAGGCATCACCAAGAGTTTGAAATACTCACAGACAGTAGCGATCATCGGTAGCTTCTGTGGCTATGCCAGCAAGTCTTTCAATATCAGAACTCAACTCCTCAGTTAATTTACCAGTGCCCTAAGTAGGTGAAACCATCCATGAGTGTCATCCATCTGTTCCAAGAGGACCCTATGTTTGTTATTTCTTAGATGGGTGCACACCATCCAGCTGTGACATAAACTCACAAATCAGCTCTTTGGTAGTTATAAAGACAAAGGCATAGGAAGGTAATTTCAACTTTGAAAATATGCTTACTTATAACATTTCAGAATCAAACTTCTATTGTAATATGATATAGCATTATCTATGCGAACTCTTATAAACTGAAAGTTGTAAGTTATTAATATTGAAGTTTACTACTTGGGAAATTTCTCTGATTATTTTGATCAAATAATTCTTTTTAGTTTTGGTGTATTTCACCATGCTTCACAAAACTAAGCCAAGGATATAAATGTAGATATGATATAATTGGGTTTTATATTAGAAGTGATATAAGTCATTTTTATATATATTGAGAAAATATAAAATTTATAATATTGAAAATAATTTTATATTATAAGAATCAATAATTTTTGAAATTTTAAGTTAATTAAAATAAAATATAAAATTATTAAATGCATTTTAATATTTGAGGTTCATTAATAAGGAAACTGTCCAAAGGTGTTTATTAATGCTATTCTGTCTTTATAGAGTCTCATACAATTAACTGATTATTAAAGTTCATTGTCCTCAAATACTTCATTGATTCTTACGAGTTTATTTAATTATTATGTTATCTCATCTAATTATGATTATCATTTTCTCCAATAACTGGTGTTTTAAGCAAAATATTTACTTTAGTAGTTGGGTTTGCATACATTTTTAGTTATATGCTGTATTTTTCTGAATTAGTTATTTAAATTTCAAATTGCATTGAATAATTCAGCAATGACATTGTCTTTTATGATTAAATCTAAGTTTTTAAATAACACAATCAAGGTTTTCAGCTCTAGGTTATTTATTTAAATTCTATATGGTCTTTGTTCATCTTCTCTTGGTTTCAGTCTTTAAAATGAAATTACTTTAATAGGTATTATGAAACTCTAAGCATTTGACTATTAAATCAAATAGTGGTTGTAAATGCTTCTTACAATATCTCATATAGTCAATTGAAAATTGACCAAAACAGGGATTAGAGAGATAGCACAGTGCTAGGACATTTGCCTTGCATGTAGCAGATTCAGGACAGATGATGGTTCGAATTGTGACTTCCCATATGGTCCTCCGTGCCTGCCAGGAGCAATTTCCAAACACAGAGACTGGAATAACCCCTGAACACCTTGAGTGTGACACAAAAACCAAAAAAAATTGACCAATACAAAGATTAGAACAGGTGAATATTAAAAGTGTTAAATTAGTCAATGGGACTTCAACTTTTTCAATCATAAAGCAAACAAGCTACACACAGTACTACATATCTCTAGGCCCTAACTTTTTTAAAGTTGTACCTAATAAAAAGCTATAGTCCATAAAGTCACCAGAATTATGTACTTAGAAAGATGTCCACAGTCATTCTTGTTTATTTTGACCTTTGTGATATTATAAAGCAGGCAGGGCGTCAATTCCAACACTCTGAACTCTTCCCCAGACTTTAAAGATCATACCCTTACTTAATATTCTTGCTTGGTATGGGATGGAAGAAAAATAGTGTTCAAGGGCCATACAGCACTAGATATGGGACCAGAGTAATAAAAACACAAATTTGCACTTGGTAAAAGAAAATTTTAAAATATTTACATTTTCTATTCTTCTTAATAGAGAAATCTCTGTTGCATAAGAGTGATGCTCAAAAGGTTTTCCAAATCGCTCTGCCTTGACAGGACATTATGGCAAGTCCTATTATCTTTATAATGGCACAAAGGATGCTCTAAGTGACTAACTGATGTGACTAATAATATCATGTGAATTACTTATATAAAATAATATACGATAATGATTAATGAATTAATATAGGTCTGGAAGTTTGGAGGTAGCATAACACAAAAAGTAACATTTTAGAGCTGTTCATTTCATTTAAATCATCATTTTGACATTTTTAGTCATCAATAATGGAAAACGTTGATCAAAGATAGACACAAAATATAACAAATGAAAAATCAGGTGCAATTGAGATTAACTAGATTATATTTGGGTTCTCTTTTCATTCTTCTATAATGGTCTTATTTCTGTTGAAAATAGAATCAGTAAAGATTTAATTTAATAGACATCTATTGAGAGTTATTGCCCCCCCTACTTTTTTTTTTAACAATTTTGGAGTGAACTGTTCTTTTCTATTGACCCCACAATCTGACACTGTTCTTGTCATATTGTCTAGGAGATCACTCTTGTAAGAAGTTTTAGCCTATAGTTGAAAGATTTAATATGAAAAATTTCACTATGATTTTATATGGAAATCCCATTCATATATTCCTGAACTTTGAAAATGAAGGTCAGATGGATTTCAAGATTCAATGGTAATATTATTTGCTGAACTACATCAAAGAATTATTTTATGTGGGGTGTCACAAATAATCAAATAGGACACATGATGATGTTTCAGCATCTCTGGCTTTGTGCTAGGAATAGTTCAGCCATGATGGCAAGCAAATTGCTTTAACATTGCTGGAACATTTGTCTGGAATGAAATTGTCCTAGTAAATAGCCATGACTACCTCTGTAGGGAGATCTAGAGAAAGAGTTTGTATGGTGGTGCAGGTCATTTATTCTAGGGTTCTGACTTCCATTTTTATAAAAGGTTTTGGGTCAGATAAAAGATATCAGGTTTGAAATTTGTTCACTTTTTAAGGAATTATATCAAGAGGTCACCTATCTCCAAATTTCTGATAATAAATATAAGCTTTGTTTAGATGACACTTTATTTAGATGCCTATAAATTTTGCTTATTGACACTATGATCTGCCCATTGTCTCTAGTACTCTGTGGATAAAACAAGTCTCTTCATAATCTAACCTTTACTGATAGGATAGTTAAGTTCATTAGACTGGCAGTTAAGAAATCAAATTAAAATTCTACAGTTCTCAAGTGCCTAAAATCTCTATCCCTATTCTTTAACCTAAAACTCTCACTCTTGTGATCAACTTAAAGAAAGCAAATAATAAAAATTTCAGTGATTCTGGTGACCATTATACAAGATATTTATGGTGCTTATAGCAAATGTTGGTTCTTGTAGGTCTGTGGGTTGTGATCACTTTTCCAGATTTCCATCTTCTACTTTACTTTTTATACTCAATTCAAATTTCCTACAGGGCTTTGACACTCTTCCTTGATTATTTTCAAAGATGACTTTGGCATTGGAATTCACATAGCCTGTTTACTGTCTTACTTCAGACTTCTCAGAGTTATCCCCTAGATAGTTCAGAACATTATTTGAGAGCTTTGAAAAGATATTAAAATGCACAGCTTTAAAAATCTATTTATAAGGAAGACATGCCCTCAAATCCAGTTCCATCCCTTGTAATATATAGTATCAACAAGCACCCCAAATACACTCCTGAGGTCCCCAAGTAAACCTATATAAATATTTATGTGACAATTTATATTACAGAGTGTGATTTAGTCACCATATAAATTCATAAAAATATTATAAAAGTTATATGGAGAATCTCTTTGGGAATTTGTGACAGCCGCAAAACTTGTAGAACAGTTAGACCATTGAATATAATTTATCAGCAATTATTCATTTAGAGCATCTTTTGTGTCCACCTAGATCAAGATGATAGAACCTGCCACAATTTCCTGTCAAGTTTTTTCAGAAAGAGCAATAGAGGATGAAAAACCAGGAAATGAGAGAAACACTAAATAAAATGTAAATGAAAGAGAATAATTTACTATTGAAATCATAAGATTTATTTTTATTTCCTAAAACTAGCTAAAATCCAATTTATGGAAAAAAGGCATTGAGGAAAATTTTAGGATTACTTTTTACATCTATGTATTTTGATTATCACAAAAAGAAATCCAAAAGAAAAACAATGAAGATCGAAAGCAATAGTTTTTTATGCCAGAGAAGCATAGAATGTTATAAATAAAAATTCAGAGTTAAGGGGGCGGAGAGAGAGCCTAGAGGTAAGGCGTCTGCCTTCCAAGCAGAAGGACAGTGGTTTGTATCCCGACATCCCATATGGTCCCCCATGCCTGAAAGGGGCGATTTCTGAGTGTATAGCCAGGAGTAATCCCTGAGCTCTGCTGGGTGTGACCCAAAAAAACAAAAAACAAACAAAAACTTCAGAGTTAAAATATATTAAAAAAATTAAGAAAACACCTATACAAATAAATCTTTTAAGGCTGACTACTGAGTAATAATATAGTGGGTAGGACCCTGGCATTCACATGGCTGGCTAGAGTTTGGTTGAATGACCCACGATGTATCCCCAGAATCTCATAAGATCCCTCATGATGCACAGAAGACCTGAGCACAGTATCGGAAAAAGCCCTAAACCCAATCCCATCCAAATAAGTTTCTATATTTCACAATGATAAAAATATTAAAATATAGCAAGCTACATTGAAAGTAATACTAATTAGTTGTCATGTTTGTACTGTGAGGGTTTTTTCAGGTTTTCTGTAAACTTGCAAATAAAAATACTCTTAAATTCTTTTCACCTAACTTTAAATATATAAATAAAAACATATGCAAAATAAAAATTTGCAATCTTATTTTTCACATTGATTTTACAGTTTGGAGCAATAATCTAGAAATATATAGAAAGTTGCCAATCTGTGTATTAAATCAGATGTTTTTATATTTAATTTTATCTTATTTATATCATTCACCAGAGTTCTGACCTGTAGAATATATGCTAGTATATCATAGAGTTCCATATTTAGTTTTTATACTTTTTTTTACTGGGTGCAATAAATTAGCTGTATTGTTTTATTCACACATGGCTGCATTGCAATTCAAAGACCTTGGCAGCATTTTAGAATTATAATGAAATCATCCTGGGGAAAAGATATTCATTGCCTTATTTCTACAAACTGTCACTAAGCCATTTCTAGTAGAAAGGGATAGACACATAAATATATATTAAATATGATTATTTCAGATTAACTTTGTGAATATGTGAGCTAGCAAAGAAAACTGAAAACTACACGAAGAAAGAAAAATAAATAAATAAATAAATACAATGATAAACCAACTTCTAGAATTTACTTCTCCAGTATGTAGCAATGAGAACTCTGCAGAGTTATTTATGGTTTCTAAGGGTGAAAGTAGAAATTGTCATTGTCTATTTTTAGAGATGCTTCAACAATTATTGGAGAATACTGAATAAAGGGTTTGTAATAATTCTCCACAACAACCTTTATAAATTTAGTTACATAATAAGATTATATATTAACTTTAATAGATTTTAAAGGCAAAGTGGAGATTTAAAATAATATGTAAAGATATTACATTTGGGGACGTGGCCACACCCGCTGACCCTCAGGGGTTACTCCTGGCTAAGCACTCAGAAATCGCTCCTGGGTTGGGGGACCATATGGGACATTGGGGATCAAACCAAGGTCCGTCCAGGATCAGCCACATGCAAGGCAAACACCCTACTGCTGCATTAACACTCCAGCCCAAGATATTGCATTATTTTATTTAAACTAAAGAAAAGATAAAATTTGTATAGAGACCTCTTATAGAAGCTTAAATGCATCTTAGTTCCTTCAACAGACAGAACCATTTGTTAAAAAATAAGTATGGGGCCAGAGCAGTGGAACAGAAGTAGGACATTTGCCTTGCATGCGCTGACCTAGGACAGACTGCAGTTCAATCTCCTGGTGTCCCATATGGTCCCGTAAGCCAGGAGCAATTTCTGAGCACAGAGCCAGGAGTAATTCCTGAGTGTCACCTGGTGTAGTCCAAAAAATAAAACAAGAAAATCCTTATATTACATAACCTGGTAGGTGAGCATGCTACAATTATTACTAAAAATGGTCAATACATAATCTATTACTTTTTCTTCTTTTATGTTGCTTTTTTGGCTGAGATTTGGTGGCATTACCAGCTCTGTGCTCAAGAGTTTACATCCAGTAGTGCCTTGGGGATCATGTGGTAATAGAGATCGCACCTTGACGATTTGCATGCAAAGCTCAGGGTCCATCAAGCTATTTTCTTCAGCCTATTACTATTTCTTACATATTTCTATAAAATGTTTTTTTCTATACCATTTATGTATAAAACTACCATATAATTTCTCTTAAACTATATAAAAGTAAATGATATGTTTTGCCCTTTGTACCATGTAAATTATGTAACTGACTGATCACATTTGTTCTTTCATTTTTGTTACCAGAAGTTCACAATCAAGAAATAATAGAGAAAACAAATAACTAATACAATCTTAAGGCCTTTTATATATGTTCTTCTTTTATAGTATTAAAAACTAAAATTTTGTTTCCTAAAAAATAAGTACAAAAAAAGCAACTCAATAAAATATAAGTCTGTTTGGGATTCACAATATCAATTTAACTTTCTTGGAAGCTTAGATTAATTTAAAGCTTCTAATAACTTTAATTTCCACAGTTATCAGCCATTCCTGGTATACTATTATAGTTTTTTAAGCCTGGATTTAAGCTTATTTTTTTAAATATATAACCAGAAATTTATCTACATAAATACAAATATCAAACCACTTATACTACAAAAAGGAAATACGAATATAACTGAATAAAACAAATAATTGTAATTCCCAGCACCTACCATATATATGTATATAATTAAAATCAATTATAACATTCAATCAATAGAAGTCACTTAGTAGCTAGATTTAAATGTACTCAATACTAATAAAAGACTTTGGAGAGTGGGCGGAGTGATAGCACGGTGGTATGGCGTTTGCCTTGTACACGGCTGATCCACGAAGGACGTCTGTTAAATACCCGGCATCCCATATGATCCCCCAAGCCAGGAGCGATTTCTGAGTGCATAACCAGGATTTAATCCCTGAGCCTCACCGGGTGTGACTGAATCCCCCCCAAAACACATTTAGGATCTATATGGAAGATCTAGACAGATGAGATTAGTTTATCTTGACTCAATGTGTTTAAAATGGACATAGCTCTCCTTCTTACACAGTATTAGTATGTAATAAAATATAAAATTGTGATAATGCTGATATAAGTTCACTTCAGATAAATGTCCCAATATCCCAATGAAACTTAGGCATTGAAGTCACTGTTGATGATTTTGCAAAAAATCAGTTTTAGTGCTTCCAAACACTGTGTTAGATTAAATTGCATTCTCAGATAAAAAAAAAAAAAACTATGGTAAAGGGTTTGTCATATTTAATTGACTTTAATAGCCTTGACTTATTCCAAAACCATAGACAAATAAAATTGCTCAGTATTTGTCCTGATATCTTTGAATTTTTTCACTTAATATAATACTCTCCAGAGCCATTCAAGTTGCAGCAGAATGCATGCACAATTTTATTTTTCTTAAGCCTGCAGATTATTCTACTGCAGACAAATGCAGCAATTATTTCTTTGTGCATTCATCTGTTGTCAAACATTTAGGCTGTCCTCATACACTGTCTACTATACTCTGTACTGTGAACATAGTACATGAACAACGATGTACATATAACCGTGCTTGAATTATTTTCGCATTTTGAGGTTGGGAAGCAGATACTGAGAAATGGAATTTCTGGTAGTACTAATCTTATAATTTTGTTTTGATGATAGTTTTTTATGTTAAGCTCTTAACTTTATATTTTGCAGATTTTGTGATAGATATTCAGGTATAAATGTTTCAATAGTTATCCCAATACCAGTGAGAATTTTTCCATCACCAGAGTTCCAATTTCCAATTCAACCCTCCATTCTGCCTCCAAGACAGACATGTTTTAAATTTGGTTTTTGTAGTTTGAGTCTTGTCTTCTGTTACTCTGTGGTATGTACAAATCATATCATTCACCTCTACTCTACCTATGTGCTCAAGGACCAGAACCCTGCCATGATTACCTTACTCTCTTCCTCATTGTATTTTTCCCCTGCAATTCTCATTTCTATAGTATTGGGTTCATGGTATGAAGAAAATATAGCATTTTCAGCAAATGATATTGAGGAAACCAGATGACCCCCTATCTTTTCTTAAAGAGCTATTTTACATGACACAAAAGTCAATTCAAAGTGGATCAAAGTAAACCTTGAGATCAAACCAGAATGTATAAAATACATTGAAGGAAATACTGGCAGCACAGTCTAAGATTTGGATATACAAGGGATTTCAAAAGATGTATTCAATTGGCATAAGTGACACAAACAAAAATAATTAAATGGGACTTGTAACTCCACCTCTGAGTACAGGTAACTACCTGAGGACCTCCCATTTCTGAGCAGGGCCTTGGGAACCAGATATTATGTTTACTTTACCTGCAAGACCCTACCCATTTCCTGGGAGGGGTCTTGGAAGGGAATATAGGCCTTTGGGCCCTTTTTTGCCTTTTGGATCTTTGCCACCATGTAGGTCAGAGGTGTCATGGATGAAAAAAGATGCAGGGCTAGCCAAGAATAGGGTGCTTAAATGGTAGCAGCCACATTTGATGGCTAGGGCTGAATAAAGATGTTATCTCTCTGGAAGCCTGCCTGTGAGTGAGATTTCTACCTGCTGCTCTCATGAACCTCCAGACACAACAGTTAGTGGGGGCTGGAACCACGTGGCCTGGGATGGCAGACAAAGGCCTACATCTCCATCCAAGTCCATCCTAAGGCCTGCTTTTCAACAGGGACTAAATAAAATTCAAGAATCTCCTTGTACATTAATTTTGAAACCTGACACATTGCTATATAAAACCATTGTTTCTAGAAGCTTTTTGATAGAGTCCTCAGGGTTTTCTAAATTTAGAATCATTTTATCTGCAAAAAGTGTGAGTCTGACATTTACCTTTCCTATCTGGATGCCATTTCTATCTTGCTATTTTTTGTTTTATTGCAAAATTGCTATGAAAAGTATATCCAGTACTGTGTTAATAGCAGTGCTGAGTTGAGGCAGTCTTGTTTTATGCCAGATCTGAGACGAAAGGCATTCAATTTTTTTCTGTTGAGAAAAATATTTGCCATGGGATTGTGAGAACTGACCTTAACTATAGTAAGAAAAGGTTGGGGCTCGGAGATAGCATGGAGGTAAGGCGTTTGCCTTTCATGCAAAAGGTCATCAATTCGAATCCCGGTGCCCCATATGGTCCCCTGTGCCTGCCAGGAGCAATTTCTGAGCATGGAGCCAGGAGTAACCCCTGAGTGCTGCCGGGTGTGACCCAAAAACCAAAAAAAAAAAAAAAAATAGAAAAGGTCCTTCCATTTCCATCTTGAGTTTGAGTTTTTTTTGTCATGAATGAGTGTTGACCTTATCAAATGCTTTTTATGCATCTATATGTATAATCATTTTTTTTAATTTTCCATTTGTTGATGTGGTTTATTTTTTCTTGCATGTGTTAAACCATCCTTGCATCCCTAGAATGAATCCTACATGATTATGTTGTATGATCTTATTGATAAGTCATCGATCCTATTTGCAAGGATTTTTTTGAGGATCTTTGCATCTGTATTCAAAATCCCTATATTGATATGTAGTTTCTTTTTTGTGGAATCTTTATCTGTTTTTGGTATCAAGGTGATGTTAGAGTTATAAAATCTATTTGGCAGTGTTTCTGTTTCTTTAATTTTCTGGAAAAGCCTGAGAAGGATTGGCAGTAGGTCCTCTTGGAAGACTTGAAAGAATTAATTTGTAAATCCATCTGGGCCTCGGCTTTTGTTTTTGAGAAGAATTTTGATTACCATTTTAATTTCTTCGATCTTGATGGGTCTGTTCAAACATTCTAGGTCATCTTGGTCACCATTGGGAGGTTATAGGAGATCAAGAATGTATTCATTTCTTCCAGGTTCTCTTATTTTGTGACATCAGTTTCTTTCTTTCTTTCTTTCTTTCTTTCTTTCTTTCTTTCTTTCTTTCTTTCTTTCTTTCTTTCTTTCTTTCTTTCTTTCTTTCTTTCTTTCTTTCTTTCTTTCTTTCTCTTTCTTTCTTTCTTCTTTCTTTCTTTCTCTCTCTTTTTTTCTTTCATCCTTCCTTCCTTCCTTCCTTCCTTCCTTCCTTCCTTCCTTCCTTCCTTCCTTCCTTCCTTCCTTCCTTCCTTCCTTCCTTCCTTCCTTCCTTCCCTCCTTCCTCCCTCCCTCCCTCCCTCCCTCTCTCGCTCTCTCTCTCTCTCTCTCTTTCTCTCTCTTTCTTTCTTTTGGTGTTTTGGGCCACACCCATTTGATGCTCAGGGGTTACTCCTGGTTAAGCGCTCAGAAATTGTCCCTGGCTTGGGCGGACAATATGAGATGCCAGGGGATCCAACCGAGGTCCTTCCTTGGCTAACGCTTGAAAGGCAGACACCTTACCTCTAGCGCCACCTAGCTGGCCCCAACTTCTTAAAGTAGTTTCTGATTACCCTTTGAATTTATGTAGTGTCTATAGTAATCATGCCCTTTACATTTCTAATTAGGTTTATTACTTTCCTATCTCTTCTTTTTTGTGAGTTTTCATAGTGGTTTATCAATTTTTTTTATTTCTCAACAAACCAACTCTTGTTCTACTTGATCTTCTGTATTGTTTTTTGGATTTACAACTCATTATTTTCTACTCTAAGATTTATTATTTCCTTCTGCTTGCCTGTTTTGGTTACTTTTGTTGATCTCTTTTTTAATTTTATATGCTGTGTCATTAAGCTATATATATGTATATATATACATATATATATATGTCCCCCTTTTTTCCTGATAAAGCTTGCAAATGCTATAAATGTTTATTAGTACCATTTTAGTTGTGTTCCACAAATTTGATTACTTATGTATTTATTGATTAGTTGTTTGTCCAGGAATCTTTTTATTTTCTCCTCAATTTTGTCTCTGATCCACTGGTTGTTTAGTAGTGAGCTCTTTATAGTTTCCAGGAATTAAAATTTTCCTCTGTGTTTGCTTGCTATTTACTTCTAATTTCAGTACATTATGATCTGAGAAGGTAGTTCATAAATTTTTATCCCCTTTATTATGGAGTTATTTTATTGGTTAGCATATGGTCTATTTTGAAGAATGACCCATATGCATTGAAGAAGAATGTGTATCCAGTTATCTTCAGATGGAGAGCCCTATAAATTTCTACTAGACCATTCTCTTCCATTTCTACATTTCAGAGCAAGTACTTTCCTGTTAGTTTTCAGCCTGGTTGAACTATCAAGTGGTGAGAAAGCAATGTTTTAGTCTTCCACTATTATTGTGTTGTATTGTTGTTGTCTTTCTACAAATTTGTCAGCAATTGTTTTAGATATTTTTTCTGGACTCTTATTGGGTGAATATAAAATTAGGAGTGTTATTTCTTCCTGTTATACATATCTCTTGATTTTTAAGAAATGCCTATCTCTTTTCCTTATAATATTTTTAATTCTAAAGTCAGTGTTTTCTGATGTTAGTATGGAATTCCAGGCTTTTTAAGGAAATTGTTTGCTGAATGAGTGTATTCTTACCTTTGAGTTTGAGTCAGTGTTTGTCATGATGAATCATATATGTTTCTTTTAGGCAGCAAAATAATGGATTTAGCTTTTTTTTTTTTTTTGGCCACACCCGGTGACGCTCAGGGGTTACTCCTGGCTATTCACTCAGAAGTCGCTCCTGGCAGGCACAGGGGACCATATGGGGAACCGGGGGATCGAACCGCCGTCCGTCCTAGGTTAGCGCAAGCACCTTACCTCCAGCGCCACCGCCCGGCCCCTGGACTTAGCTTTTTGATCCATTTTGCAGATTTCATGTCTCTTAACTGTTGCATTTAGTTAATTGACATTGAGAAATATAATTGTTATTGGATTTAGTGTCATATTTTAGTAGGAATTTGATGTGTTTGTTAGTGTGTCTTTTCTTAAAATAGACCTTTCAGTTAATACTTAAAGGTTGGCTTTGTGTTTATAAAGTTTCTGAGCTACATTAATCTATTGTCTAGGTGCTTTTGGTAAAAGCTATATATCCTATCTTTAAATTTGAATGTAGGGGCCCGGGAGATATCATGGAGGTAAGGCGTTTGCCTTTCATGCAAAAGGTCATCGGTTCGAATCCCGGTGCCCCATATGATCCCCCGTGCCTGCCAGGAGCAATTTCTGAGCATGGAGCCAGGAGTAACCCCTGAGCAATGCCGGGTGAGACCCAAAAAACAAAAAATAAATAAAAATAAAAAATAAATAAATATGAATGTAAATCTGGCTGGGTGAAGTTCTATTGGTGATACATCAGTTTTGTTGAGTTTTGACACTCTATGCCACCACTGTTTTTCGAGCTTTAGGGATTTCTTACAAAAAAATCTGTTGGAAGTCTTAGGGATGCTCCTTTGGAAAATTTTTCCATATTTTGATTTTGCTGCTTTTAGTATTTCATTCCTATCATAGAAATCATCATTCTGAATAGCGTGTGTCTTGAGGTCCTTTTCTTTGGTTCTTTTTATCTGTTACTCCTCAGGTATGCAGTATTTGTGTGCATGCTCCCTTTAGTTCTAGGAGTTACTCTTCAATGATGTCCTTGACAGTTAATACTTCATGGGAGTTTTCTTCCTTCATCTCTGGGGTTCTAATGATTCTTATGTTGTTTCTGTTGAGTTTATGGGAGATTTCTATTTAATCTGTTCACATTCTTTAAGGACTTTTTCCATTGCCTTATTGAGAAAGAAGCATCAGACTCCAAAATCAAGACCTGGAATGACGCAGGTTTGGAAACAAATGCTGACATAGGAAATAATCCACACAGTGAAATGGGGTAAAAATGGGTTCAGCAATTACAATATTAAAGTCCGGAAATCCAACACATAACCCTTCTATTCCTAAGAAAGGAAGTAGCTAATAGGAGGAAGACCCTGGAAATAAATGTCCAGCCTTCACGAGACCAATTATTTATTTTAATTTTTTATTTTTTAATTATGAGAACAATGATGTAAAGAGGACAAGGTAAATTTATGGTGGAAGGACAATCACCCATAAACAGGTTCTCAGAAGAAATCCCCTTGCTGATGCCTAAATATTGAACTTGCAGTCAAAGAACGTTAAGAAAAATAAGACAGAACCCTTGTAAATTACTTTGTTCACAAGTCACCAGATTGTAGTACATTATAACATTTCTTGGCAGTACACAAAGCAATCTAAAGCCATGAGATTTATATGACTCCTTACATATTGAAGGCATAGTATTTTTTATATTTTCATGTACATGCATATTAGTTTAAGTTAACATCAAAAGTTTAAGAGGTTTATTTTTTAAGGGTTAGAGTAAAAAAGAGCACAGTGAAAATGGTGTTAGAGTGGCAAATATTGTTTCTATAGCCCCACCAAAATATGGGGGGCATGGAAAGGAAAAGCCTTGGTCTAAATACAAGGAGACTCCACCCCTGAAGTTTCCTGGCATAAGACCAACTCTAGGCTCCAGGCAATTTAGTTTATTCAATCCAAGTCATTGTCTGTAGTGCCAATACAGTTTTATTTTTCACGCAGTCTCTATTGTTAGCATCAGGTTTCTGTATTGCAGATCCTGGAATCTGCATATCCTACTTTGAAGTCAGGCTGGTGTGGAGTATCCTGTAGTTTCACCTCACAATTAAGGGGCAATACAGAAAACCCTGTCCAGTGAGGAGACTAATGATTTTTATTAGCAAGAACCACACCACACCCTAGTGTAAAGAAAGAATACTGAATAAAGAGGAACCTAGTTATCCAACACAAAATCACATCCTGGAGTAGAGAATGAATATTGGGTAGGGTAGGACCCAGAAATCCAAGACCTGATTGCTGTTTTTTAAAGTTCTTTTGTGTTCTCTTCTGTTGTATGAATTTGTTATGTATCTCATCTTCCAGTTCATTGATTCTGTCTTCAGCAGCTGTTACTTTGTTGGAGAGGCTTGAAAAGTTTAAGTGAGGTTTTCTTTTTGCCTGCAAGTTTTTCAGTTCTGTTATTTCAGCTTGAAGTTTTCTCGTTTCTACTCTCAAATCCTCTTATTATTTGTGGCTCCTTCAGTTTGTTCCATTCTTATTTGTGTTCTATGATCATCCTCCATATTCTTTCTCTAAATTCCTTACCTGAAGAGAACATTAAGTGGTTGAAAATTTTCAGTTTATCAGAACTATTATCTTCATTCTCTTAGCATGGTTGAAATATGCTTTATTTCCATATTGTCATGGTTGTAGTATGGTGTTTTCTATGTTTCAGATTATTTTTTTCACCTTGATAGCACTAATAGGTCTTCAAGGCACCTAAGCTGTGGCTGCCACTGTGCTGATGCTAGGAAGTGGGATCCACCCCTGTCATATTTGAACTGTGGAGAGAACCAAAGATATAGTAGAGTGCACAGTGTTCTTATCTTACTCAGTGGTTCTCAAATATTGGGGCGTGCCCCCTGGGGAGGCGAGGCTCTGTAAAGGGGGGCATCTTTGACCTCAGAAAATACTGTCATAACACCCTAAGCCCCTTGTTTATGCCTCTGTATGTCTCTGGAGCTGAGAGTTGCTGCGTCCTGCTTCAAATCCCGCTTTGAAAAGCTATGCATTGCAAAATGTGCTCATTGTAATCATTAATCCAGACATCAACTCTGATTAAAAAATCAGGTCAAATTATTTTATATATTTTTGTTTTGCAGGTTAAAGTTTTTTTTTAAATAAAGATACTATTTACAGTCACACGGGGAAAGCTAAAATGTTTTCTTCACTCAATGAAATTCCTAATATTATCAGAAAACTCTGATAGTCTTTTTATTGGAGGCGGGCACCGCTCAGGGGTTACTCCTGGCTCTGTGCTCAGAAATCGCTCCTGGCAGGCTCAGGAGACCATAAGGGATGCCATATGAGATGTCGGGATTCGAACCACCATCCTTTTGCATGCAAGGCAAATGCCTTACCTCCATGCTATCTCTCTGGTCCCAAACTCTGATAGTCTTAATGATAGCTAAGTCTTACATATTGCTTACTCTGTATCTGATAATTTATAATAATTGTATATAGATGGATATACTTGAAGAAACTTTAATATAAATCTAGAAATAAACTTTTAAATTATCAGTTGTAGTAGAAACATTAGTAGTGATAGCTGCTGCAATAGTAGCAGCTTTTTTTTGTTTGTTTGTTTGTTTTTGGGCCACACCCAGTAGTGCTCACAGGTTATTCTTGGCTCCATGCTCAGAAATTGCTCCTGGCAAGCACGGGGGACCATATGGGATGCCAGGATTCGAACCGATGACCTTCTGCATGAAAGGTAAACACCTTACCTCCATGCTATCTCTCCGGCCCCAATATTAGCAGCTTTTACAAAAAGCATTAGGTAATGCTATTAGAGGCTAAATGGAAGATACACAGATAAGTATTTTCTGGGTAAATTGCTACAGAGTTCAGTTTATACATGTACTATTGACTCCACACTTAAGTCCCCATTTCCTTAAATCTTGTTCAAAGTGAACCAACATTGAGGAGAAGGAAAATCTCATTAGTGTTTCTAAGAAATAAAATGTGACAATTTTAAAATGTTAGAGGAGAATGAACTTAGACTCCAATGACTAGTGTTGTCAGGTGTTTTAGTCCTGGTTTAGAAATGTACAGTCAATAGTATTTTTCTTCATGACTACAGCCGGCTCTACCATCATTTCAAATATAATCAAATACTCAAATCATCCCCAGCTAAGTATTAAAACAAAGACAATATAGTATCTACAAAGCACTTCAGATATTATGAGACATGACTTTAGAATCTAGTAGAGATCTTAGGTTTGATTTTCAGGCCAATACACACAAAATTTAGGGCTAATCATCTGCTCTCCATTACCAACTATATTATATATTAAAGTTGGTTTTCTCAAGCTATTATGTATTTTCCCAGAGAGTACAGATTTTTAGAAGTACAAAGTGCTTTAAAGTTTTCTTCTGTGACTGGATTCCTGCCTCTTCTTGTCTACTAAGGAGATAATTATCTTAAAAATATAACGCATTCATGCATTTTCCTTAAATAAATTAATTAGAAGGAAAAAAAGAAAAATATAATGTATCCATAATTACTCAAATAATTTGTTCACTGTTTTCTATTGGAAATTTTTAATCAATCACATGTATTATTACAACTAATTGCAATTATTTCTTCAATGTATCTCTTAACAATTGAACGGTATCTTCAAGGCAAGAGTCATTCCATAATTGATCATGCTACCCAAACTCTTAAGATAGATCCTGGCATGTTTTAATTATAACTAAGTACTCAATTAGTTATTTTATTAATTGGGTGTTTACTTAAGCATTACATAAATTCAGTATAATTTTAATACCATAAATCATAATAAGATTCCACATCATTTTGGAGAAAATGGTTTTGAATAAAATGTGTAATACTACACTTATAAAATATATGCTACTACATAATGTTTATGTTGAAAATAATGATATAAAGAAAGTAAAATTTTATGCTGTAATAAAAGTATATCTTTAAGTGTAATATTTATTTTTAGACAATTAATGTATTTCAAAATTTAGTTGCAATTTTAAGTGCTTTTGCCATAATATAATCAACCATAAAATATTAGACAAGAATAGTTATCAACAATGCAACCTCGGGGCCAGGCGGTGACGCTGGAGGCAAGGTGCCTGTGCTAACCTAGGACAGACCGAGGTTCGATCCCCCGGTTCCCCATATGGTCCCCCATGCCTGCCAGGTGCGGCTTCTGAGCGAATAGCCAGGAATAACCCCTGAGCATCACCGGGTGTGGCCCAAAAACCAAAGAAAAAAAAAAAAACAATGCGACCTCAATCAATTTGATGGTAGGTTTCAAGTTCTCCATGCTGATATAAAGTATTTCTATATAAATATATTTTGAGGATTAGTACATTGTTTAACCTATTAGAGACCCTTTTTTTGCTTTTGGTTTTTGGGCCACAGCTGGCATTGCTCAAGGGTTACTCCTAGCTCTGCTCTCAGAAATCAGTCTTGGCAGACTCGGGGGACCTTATGGGATGCTGGGAATTATAACTGGGTTGATCCAGGTTATCTGCATTCAAGGCAAATGCCCTACCTCTGTGCTATCATTCTTGCCCTTTACCTATTAAAATATAAGAACAAATATGATAACAACACAAACCATGAATATTTTCAATTTATTCCTGGAATAATCAAGACCAAAACATAGAAATCCTTTTATTCATAGTGAAAGCAGAAATGTAGACTCAAAGTGTGGTAATAATTTAGTTGTAGTAACAGATTCCTTATTTTGTATGTAATACCAAAGAATAATATAAAATTGTACTATCATAAAGAAAATTTTCAGGACTGGAGAAACAGTATGGAGAGGTAGGCACTTACACGGAACTAACTTTTATTAAAAACTCCTGGTACCATATATGGTTACCCAAACATCATTGGGGATATTCCTTGAGCACAAATTTGTGATTAATCTTTCAGCAAAACTTTGTGAAGTTCAAACTCTTTTGCTCAAATTAGCTTTTTATAATTAGCATATTAGTGTAAACAATCCAAAAATAACCTCTGTCTCACAATATAAACACTATTCAAACAATTTAGTCCAACAATTATATAAATTAAGAAATCAGAATACTAGTCTGCACTTCTGATTCTTACTTAAAAATAATAGTAACATATGCACATATAGGATATAATATAGGATAATATTTAACAGATATTAATATATAGTAATTATGTTTCTTAATTGATCAGAATTAGATGTTGTAAAAGAAATACTGTTATATTAAATGTATTAAATAATATTTATTTATGTATGTATTAAATAATATTAGGCCAAAAACATATTGCATGTTGTTTAGCAAAGTACAAACATTTTAGTTCTTACTGGTTTATGCTATTTAACTCATATTAAGGAGTCTCAATATTCTAGGGTATTTTTGCATCTTATTTAATTACTAAGATATTTATTTTATTTATTTTTATTTTATTTTGTTTTTTTTGGGTCACACCCGGCAGTGCTCAGGGGTTACTCCTGGCTCCATGTTCAGAAATAGCTCCTGGCAGGCACGGGGGAGCATATGGGGCACCGGGATTCGAAATGATGACCTTTTGCATGAAAGGCAAACGCCTTACCTCCATGCTATCTCCTGGGTCCCCAAGATATTTAATGAGTTTCTTAGTATAGTGTATAACAAATAGAAAAAAACAAAAACCATTTACACAGGAATTACAGCTCTGAAAAAGTCAATGTCTGAGAAAACAGTGACCAAATGTCTTGAATTTACATGTAAAATGTAGGTGGGTTAGTCAAGCTAGGCAAATGTTTTTGAATTTTTGGCAGATATTTAAATGTCATACATAAATTAGAACAAATCTTTGATGCAGGGAATGTTTACTATCCAGCGAATTTTCTATCATACTTTGTCCTCAGAGCATAGACTCCAAGTGATGGCCAATAGAATATTAGTACACATTCCAACAAGGTTCCTGTAGACAGTATTTTCCTGTTCAAGTTCTTTGCACTATCAAAAGTTGATTGCTTTTGTCTGTTCTAAGAATGGCTATTTCTATTAGTGAACACATTTTAAAAAGAAAGAACATTTTGATGCCCTCATTGTTAAAAGAGATTCAAGTATATTAAAGTCTCCTCAAGAGCTCACCATTAATGAAAATATGAATAGAAACCTGCTCCTGAATGATATTAGACACCCCAGATAAACAGCAGTTACTGTGTGTCCAGCTGACTATATGTTTAAATATTTTCAAATCCAATCTTTCTCTCTGTATGAGTGCAATTCACAAAATTTAGGGTTATTCAAAGTTTTAGATGAAAGCAATTATTGGTTTATTCCAGTTAAAACTTTGTTTTTGAAACTATATTTATTCTCTGTGTTCTTTCCTTGGGTCTGTCCCTACATACATACATTCATAAATGTACATATATACAGACAAATATATATATATATATATATCCAATATGTCCTCCCAGATAATCAAAAGTCCCCCCAATTTCCTCTGAGTAAACAGATGGCTTTTATTCCTGATCTTACAAATTAGCAGCCTAGTAAAGTGGTGGAATATATAGATTATTGAGTACTCTATATATTTAATGTAGGAATAATTTAGGATTATGTGAGATATTCTGTAACTGCTTCATGAATAGTCACAGTTTTGTGAGCTACCTTCATATTTTCAAAAGATAGTCAATAATATAGCAATTTTGCCCTACAAAAATGAACACTTACGATTTTACACAAAATAAAATAACTTTGAGGAACTGGTTTTCCAAGTTTTGTTCAGAGATTTTAGGTACCATTCCCAAATATTCTCCATCTATTGAATCAGCTGTTCACTGTTTGGGTCTGAGGATGAGGAGGTGGTCAGGATTCACACAAGCAAAGCCTAGGAGTTATCCAGAGTCAAACACAATCATGTTTATGAGGCCAGATGGGGTCAAATTTTGGGCCTATCTCAAAAATGCACAAAGCATGCATCCTTTATTTTGTACTGGTATGTTGGGCTCTGAAATCATTTTTTTTGTTTTGTTTTGTTTTTGGGCCACACCCGGTGGTGCTCAGGAGTTACTCCTGGCTGTCTGCTCAGAAATTGCTTCTGGCAGGCACAGGGGACCATGTGGGACACTGGGATTCGATGAAATCAATTTTTAATGTAATGTAAATTATATCTGTAATCCAGAGATCCTTACAGAATTTAGCATATGTAAATTAAAATCTTAAAAGAATTTTAGGTCTCATGTTATTAATATCTTATTTTAACCTATATATTAAGATGTTTAATATACATTGTACAATTTCTAAAAGGAGTAGGCTTATTCTAAAATATATGTCATTAATAATGAAAATTGAAGTTCATGATATTATTAAAAGGAAGATTCTTTCTTCTGTGCATAATTGAAAGCTAAAATTGATTTAATGTATCTTGCTTCCATCTTTGCCACTCTACTGGAAGAGGAAGATAATATATTATTTTATAGACATGTGTCTACAAAATTACTTGTAAAAAAGAAAGCAAAGCTATCTTCTAAATACTTTTACAACAGCTATGCTTTGCTGGTGAACTATAATATCAATTATTAGACATTTAGTACAATTTTTATCACAAAGAAATATAGGTAAGGTCTCAAATTACATTTGAATTAAGTTAAAAATAGTGTTTTATTTATGTAAATATTTAATTATAGTTCAGTAATGAATAAAACATACATTTTCTTTGTGTGTAAATTAACATTTTATTAAAATTCATTTAATTAAATAAAAATTACATTACTTTACCCAAATGCTTTATTTAATTGATTTGCTAATATCTGATGAAAACCTAACAAAAATAGCAAATAGTTTTTATAATTTAATCAAATCCTATTTAAAGACTATATATGAAGGACCAGAGAGATAGCATAGAGGTAGGGTATTTTCCTTGCATGCAGAAGGATGGTGGTTTGAATCCTGGCATCCCATAGGGTCCCCAAAGCCTGCCAGGAGAGATTTCTGAGCATAGAGCCAGAGCAACCCCTGAGCACTGCTGGGTGTGATTCAAAAACCAAAAAAAAAAAAAGATTAAAAATATATATATATGAATCAATAGTTACAATAGTTTAAATCATGTATGTTTGAATTTACTCTTGTTTCTAAAAATTATGCATTGTCTAAAAATAAATTTAAGTTTGAAGTTTTGAATGAGAACTTATTAGTTCCTTTAATAAAATAAATGGTAGTGGAAGTTACAGGCGGATCACATCTGACATTGCTCAAGGTTTACTCCTGGCTCTTTGCTTAAGGATCATTACTGGTGGGAGTCAGGTGACCACATTACATACCAGGGATTGAACTCAGATTGGCAGAACTCTACCCACTATATTAGTGATCTTATTATACAGCCTAATGGTATCTTTCATTTTACCTAGAAATGTATAAAAATATAAAAATTGTGATTTCTCCTCACTAGAGAAATTAGTATCTTACCTATGAGTATGTACTTTAAGCCATCACTAGACAGTGACTCTAAAAGTGCAGAGCATTTTTTAAATCTAAGTTACATACTTCACTAACTGTAACCTATAAGTTGTTTGAACTTTATGTATTTCCGTTTGTAATATATATCATCAATGTGAACAGCGTTCCCATCCTAAGGGACAATAGGTAGTAGTTTATCTGACTGCTTTCGACTTTAAACTGTGAAATCACCACAAAAATTACATAGCTTTTTTAAGAACACTAGATAAATCGGTTATTGCGGGGGCAAGACATTTACAGTTTAAATGTTGAATCACAAAACTGACCACAAAACTGAACATGTGTGTACAGAATGATTCAATTTTTTTAAAAATTATTTATTTATTTATTTCAGCACTGTGATAACAAAAATGTTCATAGTCGGATTTCAGTCATCAAATGTACTCCACACTTCACCGGTGTAACTTTCCCACCACAAATGTTCCCCACTTCCCTCCCTCCCTACCCAAAGTTTGACTTCAAGAATAGCATTTTATCTCTCTCTCACTATCATTGTCACAGTTGTTTTCAGAGCTTTATTTACCTAACTGCACTCACCATTCTTTGTGGTAGACTTTCTATCATGGCATCATGATAGAAACATACAGAAACATACAGCAGTGCAGAGGACATTTTTTGAATATGTTTTTGTGTTCCTAGAATATATCTCTAGTATTGGTATTGCTGGATCATATGATAGCTCAATTTCCAATGTTTTGAGGAATATCCATATTATTTTCCAAAAAAGCTGGACTAGATGTCATTCTCACCAGCAGTGAATGAGAGTTCCTTTCTCCCCACAACCACACCAGCATAAAGTGAGTCAACATTTTAATTGTATTTTGTTATTGTTTCAGGACATCACTTGGCTGTGCCTAGTTCTTGACTCTGCTCTCAAATATCACTCCCATTGGGACATGGGGTACCCTCTAGTGAACCAGGTGATCTGTGTGCAAGTGCTCTAACTGCTGTCCTATGGGTCTAGTTCCCATCTCAATTTTGTATCCTTTTCTATATCCCTATCTAATGAAAAGCATTCCAAGTATTAGTTTTGTTTTGCCATCAACTTTTAAAAGTAGATAAATTTTGAAATAGGCAATCCTCAAATATTAGTATCAACCTTTTGTTCTAGAAATGAGTAGGGTTGAAATAGCTATGTACATAGGTTGAAGAAAACCCTACATTAAATCACAGAATAGAAGATTATCATTCATATTTGAAGAAATAATATGAAGCTTCAAGGACAAACACACTTTAGGAAATTCATAGACTTGTAGAAAGTTTTTTTAAGAAGTATTAAAAGATCCTCCTTAAAGAACAGTACAAAATTTACAACATGTGGTATGGAATATGACACTCATGCAATGTTTAGTTTAGAGTTTAGTGTTTAGAGTTGTCTTCTGGAGAATAAGAAAGATATAGTTACTACTAGCTTGCTAGAGTAATTGAATAGTGAGTAAAGACCATATTTATATGGAATTTTCTGTTTTATATGTTTTTTACATTTATAGACTTTTTTACAGTATTGTATTTATTAATGGAGACACTTAAACAGTACCTATAATGCTTTCTAATATGAAACCAATATTTTCTTTCTCAGTATTATACATTGAACTTTAATCATCTTATTCAAATGCTCTTTTTTCAAGTTTTCAAATCTCTTCATGCTTACTAAATTTTACATTTGTACTTTAAATTATCCACGAATTTTTATTTATACACCAACATATTTAAGGGATTATTGTTGCAGTTAGATTGATATAAATTTTGTGTTATGTTTTCTTCATAAATTTAGATTTTATGTTAGTCTTCTTTTTCTGTTGTTTTTGTTTTATTTAGTGTGCCTTTAACTAATTATTTTGAAAGTCCACAGTATGTTTTTTATTGTATCAGTTGCTTTTAAATAGGTCACCTTTTCACATTTTAATATTTCATGTATAGAGTAGATGCTTCAAAATACTTCCATTTAATCCTTTGCATTGCCTTCACTTTTATTTTTCATTCAGCATCATCACTAGTAATTTCTTTTTGTGTGTGTGTGTGGGGTCACACCCGGCAGCGCTCAGGGGTTACTCCTGACTCTAAGCTCAGAAATCGCCCCTGGCAGGCACGGGGGATCATATCGGATGCTGGAACTCGGACCACGGACCTTCTGCATGAAAGGCAAATGCCCTACCTCCGTGCTATCTCTCCGGTCCCATCACTAGTTGTTTCAATTTATGGTTTTTAAAATTTATAGGTAGAAAATGTGTCTACATTCAATTTAACTGTTGTGTTATCCAAGTTTTGGAAATGCTATTCTAATGTACAGTTTAAAAATATTCTAATATATGATTGGGGATTTTATTCACTTAGAAAAATATTACTTTTAATCACTCCAATGGTAAAATTATTATCTTGAAAAATATATGTATTACAGCACCATTTAGTAAAGTCAAAGTATGGAAACAATAATAATCCCTGGATAAAGAAACAGTGGCACATATACACCACAGAATGTAACTCTGCAAAGGATGAAAGCATACAATATGTTGCTACATTGATGTAGCTAAAAGATGGGTACTTAATGAAGTGATTCAAAGGAGATACACAAAATCAAGTTAAAAATACCCTTATAATAAAAAATTATGAAGGAATTATAATCCAGCCACCTGGTCACTTGACTGGAATGCAGCTAACATGGGTTCAATCTTCAGCAGTTTATATGAGTCCTGTCAGGAGTAATCCCTGAGCACAGAGTAAGCCTTGAGCACAGGTGGCCCAAAACAAAAGAAATATAAATAGCAAGGAAATAAAATGCAAAAACAAAAGAAACTGAGAACTGTTCTATAGAACTAACTGGTCTTATTAAGGGTTGGTTGTGTGAATAGGCGGAAGGATTCTGAGATAATGATAGATGGAAACAGATATGGTAGTTATAGCTTTGGAATCTGGTATATATCAACTCTAAAATAAACATGACTTTAAATAACAGAAACTCGAGTTTTTCTTTAATTATAAAATTTAAATTGTGTTTGTGGTTTATATTGATAACCTCCACCAACACTTCTCCCATGGAATGTACTACGAAAAATAGTTAATGATTATTACCGTAAAGGCTCATCTTGATGATACAGTTAGACATATTCTAAATTTTTAGGTGCTAATGTGACATCAAATTATAATACATAAGTCATTACATTTATAAATATTTTCAGTTTGAGGATTATCTATTTACACTGTAAATCTACTAATCAGCCAGACCTGGTTATCCTACTGGGAAACAGCATAGAAGAAAAGAAGAGAGAGCAAACAATACAACTGCCATTTCCTATAGAGTTGTTTTTAAATGTAACTATGGATAAAAAGTATAATATTACAATTAAATTTATAAGGTAAAAATTACAGTTTTATATGTAGATGTGTAAACTAAATGTACAAGTAACATTGCAAATAACCTTAGTTTCATATTTGAAGTACTTATTTTTATATTTAAAAAGATAATTATTTGAAAGAAATGATACAAAGATTACTTTCATGGTCAGAGAAACTATTGTCAACGTAGTATTTCCTCTAATTTTGTAAGAAACTAGTCTGATGATTTTTCATTCCCTGTCAGCAATGAGGACTCATTATTGAGACCACCTACAGATAGTGTAATTGTAATTTTAAATCTGTGCATAATCGCCTCATCATTTTTATCTTCTCAAGCAAATCTCTAGACAATCATGGGCATTACACTAAGATGCTTTTTAAAGATTACATTTTATATATATATATCATATTAATCTGATATATGGCTTATATATATATATATATATATCTTCTCTCAAACATTAAAAAAATGCACTCAGCAGTGAGTGACAACATATTTCAGTTTTTGCATTGCATTCCATGAAACTGGTGGATCAATCAGATATTGTTATGCATAGAAATCTTAGTATTAAGTACTAAGTTAAAATTTTTAATTGGCTAAAAATATCAACATTTTTACATTCACATTACCCAAAGTTATTTTACCAGTGTGCTATTACTTTTACTATTAGGTTTTATATTCTTACTTAATCTCTATAATAAAAATTTTATTCAGCATTAGATACTAATTTCAGATTAAATGAGGTATTTAAACTGAAGAAATTAAATGTTCATGTTAACATAATATCATTTAATGCAGAAAATATTTCAACATTAAATGATACCATTAAAGATATCTTTGTAAGTATGACTTCAATTTCATATTAATGGGAGGTATAAAATCATATCCATAGAAAATTATAAATTGTTGCTAAGACAGTGTCATATATTTTATATATATTTTAATTGGAAATTAGTAATAATAAATATAAAAATGTACATGTAATTAAAATACAAATGCAATCATATTTAAAATAAAATTCATATATGTTTACAATTGTATTATAAAGTAAATAATAGCCTATTTGTAATAATTTCTAACATAAAATGAACTTACTTTAATAAATTCAAATATAAATAAAAGTACAATTGAATTTACTTCACATTATTCTGGAGAAGTAAATATAATTAATTTTAAATTCATGACAATAGAGATTAAGAGATGTAGTCCAATAGTACCTATCATATATATATATATATATGATATATATATCATATGTATATATAAAGCTGCCCCATTGACAATTTCAATATTCAGATATTAAAGATTTACTTCTGTTTGCTTTGTTTCTTCAGTTTACCAATAATCTATCTTTATTTGCACATAGTATTTGTACATTAATGTCCATACTTCACTTTAATATTCACTATTGATTTTATAAATTCTGTGAATTAGGACAAATGTCATATATGCTATTTTATATTGCCACATATTTATAATTACCCCACTTTTTTGCTCCAAAGGATTTGGCATTCCAGATTGATTATTACATATTTGGGATTATTACATGTACTCATCTCAGATCCATTATTGCTATGGAAAAAGAAACTGGCTTTTGTTTTATATAAATTTGCCACATGATAAAAAGTGGTAGAATTTAAAATGATTTTTAGCTAAATCTTTGAAGATTCAACTTTTATAAAAGTTTTAGGTATTGCTTCTACAAAAAAATCTAAAAAACCAAATAATTAATATATATACACATACATATGCATATATGTATAATGATTTTACTTTTTTTTTTTTTTTTTTTTTTTTTTTTTTTT
>PVKC010008522.1:0-27953 GCA_004027635.1 Crocidura indochinensis
AATCTACCCCTCAACCAGACATTTCATTATTTATTTTGACAGGATAACTTTTAGCTGGTGAGGTTCAAAGTGATACAGTGAGAGTACTTTAAAAAAATTACACAAATCTTGAGACTTTTTCACTCTGCTAAAAATCCTTTAATTTATTGTATTCCCATTGATTATTTCTTTAAGAAATTGTTGCTGTGCTCATTTCATTGAAGAGCTATGATGTTTTCTTAAATGTATTTTATAGATTTTAGCATAATCTTTAGATCTTTAATCCATTTTAAAATTAATTTACTTTTGTGGATGGCGTGAAGTATGGTTCATCTGTTATCCCAACACCATTTGTTAGTTACTTTGCTCAACTTCATAGATTAATTAGCCCCATGAATCTGGGGCCTTAAAATTTGACAAAAGAACTAAAATAAGAAATCTAAGCACAATGAATCTGCAGGTCTATTGTTATTGCAAAGCTATAATAAAACTGCATGATACTGGAATACAGTTCAGATTAAATTGGCCATTGCAATGCCCACATCTTTCGTTTTAGAACAATATAACTCCCCAAATAGCCAACTCTATCCTAATCATTGAAAAGATTGTAAGAAGCAGAATAGTTAAAATGGCCTTTCTAAGCCAAACACTATACATATTCTGTGCAATACTCAAAAAAAGTGGGGGTAATTCTGTTCCCTGTTTGTAGAATTTTTATGAAGTTTTTTTTGGGGGGAGGGACACACCAGTGATGCTCAGGAGTTACCCTAGCTCTACACTCAGAAATTATTCCTAGTTGTCTAGAGTACCATTTGCCATCTGGGATGTCCAGGATTGAACCTGAGTCAGCCACATACAAGGAAAGTGCCTTAACAGTTCTACTATTGTTCTATCTCCTTATAATTTTAAAGGTATAAGAGATATAGAAATGTCTTTTTCCTGCCTTGTTATGTTGATTCCTAGGTAATTTGGTGTTTGGGGGCAGTGTTTTGAAGGGAATAGTCTTTTTAATTTTGTTTTCTGCTAGTTCATTATTTATGTACAAAAATGTCACTGATTTTCTGTATTTATTGTTGTGTAACTGCTACCTTACTGTATTTATTATTATGGGAGTTTTTGTGGCATCATTAGGGTTTTCTGTGTATTGAAATCATTTCATCTGATGTCTTCATTTCTAATTGGGATCCATAGTATCATTTTTCTTTTATTCAACATCCAAACTAGACAAAAATATTAGTAATATATTTATCTTGTGACTGATCTTAGGGCAGTCTTTGGGTCTTTGGATGTATTAGCACTGAGTATGATATGGGCTATGGATGGCTGTTGTAGATGGCCATTTATTTGTCTTTAGGAAATATATGTTCGTGTCTGCATCTTATTTATGAATGGAATCATTGTATATCAATTTTTGTGAGTGTTTTATTTACACATAATACACCAGAAAACAACAAAAATATCTATGTTTTCTCAAATAGCCAATAAGTATATGAAAAAGTGCTCATAGTCACCTCTGAGTAGAGAAATTCAATCAAAACAATGAAATATCATCTTACGCACATCAGAATGGTGTATCTTCAAAATTCAGGAAACCAGTGTCTATTGATGGGGTTATTGTGAGAAAGGAATCCTTATCCAGGGTTAGTGAGATAAGGGTTATCTACTTTAATCCTTATGGAAAACAATATGGAGAACACACATGATCCAGTGATACTTCTTACTGGCATTTATCCCCACAAATAAAAACATTAACTTGAAACAATATGTTTATTGTGCAACTTAGCATCATATACTTTAGTTTTGAATGAAATCATTAAGATTAATTAATGGGCCCGGAGTGGTGGCACAGCAGTAGGATGTTTGCCTTGCATGTGCTAACACGGTTTGATCCCCAGCGTCCCATATGGTCCCCCAAACCAGGAGCAATTTCTAAGTGCATAGCATGAGTAACCCCTGAGCATCACTCATGTGGCCCCAGAAGTGAAAAAAAAAAGAAGTGATGGATACAGAAGTATTCCTTGTGTGTAGAGGTCTATGAAGAAGATACTAAGCATAAGTCTTTAGTTTAAATCTGGAGCAAATTATACTTAAAAATGGATACTTGGGTGCAATAAAAAAGGATACTTAAAATTATAGAAAATCAAAAACGAAAGAAAATCAAGTTTATTTTACATAAAGGTAAACAACAAAAATATAATTGTTTAACCTGTGCCATACTCATAGTGTCATGTGCATAGTTCAAAGAGGCATTGTTAAAAAAAAATTTATAGCTAAGGGCCAGAGAGATAGCATGGAGGTAAAGCTTTTGCCTTGCATGCAGAAGGTCAGTGGTTCAAATTCCGGCATCCCATGTGATCGCCCGAGTCTGCCAGGAGCTATTTCTGAGCATAGAGCTATTTCTGAGCACTGCTGGGTGTGACCCCCCCAAATTGTAAACCAAAACACAAATGGGTAGATGTGAATAAAGTGAAACATACTTAAAATGCCATAAAGCGTTAAAAACATTTGCTTTTCTCATCAGCTAACCAAAAGGTTAAATATTTATACTGTAAAGATTTTAAGACACAATAAAATGAAGATATTATGAAGTTGAAAATCATTCCATGAGCATGTTATATGAAAATCAGTATTACCAAAATGACCACTCTACCTAAACTACTATGTAGATTCAGTAAAAATCCCTATCCAAAGAAATACAATATTCTTCAAGGTCTTATAACAAGCAATTAAAGTTTGTGTGAAATTATGAAATGCCTTTAAATATCCAAAGCCAATTTCTTCAATGTGATTTCAAATATGCTTCCTTAGTTCTATAGACAGCTGTTAGGAAATAATGAAAATTGCTTTTGGTGCTGCACCTGACAATGCTCATGGCTGTTTCTGGTTCTACACTTGAGAATTATATTGTTGGTGTTCAAGTAATCATAATAGGATGCTAAAGAGTGAATTCAGGAACCTGCACTGCCTCCCACAGTTTTTGGATTTCCTCCATACTGTACTGGAATAATTTTTAGCTTTTAAAAATCCAAGTTCTTGGGCCAGGGCAATAGTGTAGAGGATAGGGCACTTGTCCTGCACATGATCAACACAAGAAAGTAGCAGTTATACATTGCAAAGGCCATCCATAGGGATGACCTGCAATAATTAAAATGTGTTTACATAGCTACAGTGTCTATCTGATTAATTCCTTTAATTCTCGTTCCATCATGGCACTTAGAGAAAATATTTTCTGCATGGGATATAAGCCAGAATACTCTACAAAAGGATGTGAGAGCAATGTGCATTGGAACATGGTTTTCAAAAGGAAATTAATAGGTAGCTTTAAAAACAAGGAAAATAAAAATTTCCATTGCATTAATTCCTGAATAGGTAAAGGATTACTTGAGGAACCTGAGTGATGATGTGATGGGTGGGGCGCTTGCCTTGTACATGGTCAACTTGAGTCCAATCCCTCTCATTCCCAGTGGTCCCCTGAGCCTGCCAGACTTGATCTTTGAGCACTGAGCCTGATATAGATTCTGACCACTCCCATGTGGGCAATTCTTCTAAAAAGGGGGAAAATAATGGAAAACTATGGAAGAGATGTTTTTCACAATATTGGAAAGATTCATATCATCAATGGGAAGAAGCTGAACAAAGGTAGTAAGAGAAATAACTCAGAACTGTACATTATGTAACATTAATGAACCCAGTAGAAATTCTAGGTTTCTATTGGTTTCACCTGACCAGCATCAAGACATTTATCCAAGATAGGATTGGCAGCTTGACATCACATAGAAGCCTAAGTGCTCAGTGTATAAATCTCTATTTGTTCTAAAGATTATTATTTTAAGAAAAATTTTACATTTCTCTGATTTATCCATACAGGTTAGAACAGCTTTTGTCTATCCAGTGAAGTCATGTTAATAACTGGGTGATTTAGCCAATAACTGGCTAAATCCTGGGTTTTTTTGCAGAGTGACAAGAGAACTTCTTTTAGTTCTAGTGATCTGAGTAAGCCTAGTCTAGGGATTCATTAACGCCATACAAATGGCATCATTGATACTAAGAAAAGGTAGAGAAACTCAGTCATATCCTGGGAGTTATTCTTTATCTGAGAATGGATAGGTAATAGGAAAAGCCACGACTTAAAGGCTTCTTGACATAACTTTTCTAGTATCTTTTTAAAAGCAAAACTCAATATGAAGCCAGCAAGCAGATAGGGAAAACTGCCCCTCTCACTTCATCCATGGCAATGAATTCTCAGGATGTAACAAAATCATGAAATGGTATTTGAGGAAGTTGCACAGTTACTGTGTTCACAAGGTTGTCACTGGGCCATAGTTCCAGGAGCAAGTGCTGATAGAACCAGCACTATCAACTAAGAAGATTGGAACCTCTAGGAAGAGATGGTCCAGGACTGTAACAACAGCCAGGAAAGGAATACAAAAGAAGACCATCAACTCTAAACTCTAAAACTCTAAAGTTTTTCCTTTAGCAGCCATTTTAGAAATAGACTCTTACCTAAATAGAATGCCTCACTTGAGGCAGCTTGTAAGATACAAAAACAAAAAATAAACCTTGGGACCCGGGAGATAGCATGGAGGTAAGGCGTTTGCCTTTCATGCAAAAGGTCATCGGTTCGAATCCCGGTGCCCCATATGGTCCCTCGTGCCTGCCAGGAGCAATTTCTGAGCATGGAGCCAGGAGTAACCCCTGAGCACTGCAGGGTGTGACCCAAAAACCAAAATAAATAAATAAATAAATAAATAAAAATAAATAAACCTTATAAAATCCAACTTGGAATAAGGAAGTGTTCTCATGGTTGCCAGCAATTCTGTCTCCCCCCACCCCCAATTTCTCGTAAAACTGTTTTTTGAAGTAGAAACAGGCTTCATGGCAGATCTACCAGATGAGATCCTCCAGGCCTGTATACAACAGTAAGATATAATATATATTATATATAAATATTTTTATATATGTAGGGATTCAGCCCCATAGCCCTCTGTCATAAATCTTCTTTCTCCCCCCCTTAACTGATTTAATAAGTCAGTTAACAGACTTTCCTTTTTACTGTGAACTGGAGCTTCAGGGCAATTGGAGGAAGCCTATATAAGACCATAAGGATCATTCCCTGTGACCTCCCTGCTTTCCTGACTGCTGCAGTTGCTGGTGCTTCTGCTCCAGCTGTGCTGGATTGTATTGCGTCTTGCTTGCTCTCTCTGGATCTCTATGCATCTCTTGCTTTTGTTCTCAATTCTAGCTTTGGCTAACATCTTAGTTCTCTCTTCTCTCTCTCCTTTTTCTCTCCTCTCTCCTCTCTCCTTTCTCATCTCTCTCTTCTCTCTCTCTCTCTCTCTCTCTCTCTCTCTCTCTCTCTCTCTCTCTCTCTCAAGGAGGCTAGCTGGAAGGCCCCTGACCTTTATACCTCATCTCTCTTTTAACTTAACCCAGTCTCTGAGCTTTTCACTCTTTCACTCAGGGATTACTTAGCCTCAACATTTTGTTGCTTGAGCAGGAACCAGAGATGGGGACAAAAATGTGAGTGGCGTTCAACATAGTCTCCTCCTGGAGACCTCCTCCTATGGCTCCATTGCACTATATTTATGTAGTTAATATATCTCATGTTCTACTGGAGCAGTGGTATACATACCTTCCTTTTGAACTATTTCACGTTGTTCTGATGCATTTCTCATGCCAGATTAAGCCAAATTCAGTTGAGAATTCTACCCATCTCACTAGCATCCCCAGTCCTGTGAGGTTCAAGAAACAACTCTAGCTCTTTCAACTGCAAATATTACCCCCTCAGACCTCCATGATCCCCCAAAGGGGAATATTCTCTTGGACAAATGCCTCTAGAGAGGAGAGGTGCCTTTCCTGTAGATGTGTTCCCAATTTAGAAGATTACCCAGTGACAATAATCTACTACTACTAGAATTAAGTCAGAGAGATTTATACCTCTTAAGGATGATTTAACTTCTAGTCCATCAGATAATAGACACAGACACAGAACCTGAAAAATCTTTCTCACCACTTCCAAGTAAAGATTATTCTAAACATAGTTTTAAGCAAAGCTTAGGATCAAAACCCTTAATGGCCCATAAAAAGTCTAGGCCTCATGAGCTTCCATCTTATGAAGAATTGAAAATTTACTCAGTCACTTCAAAAAGGCTCGTCTGTCCTACAGACCTACTTCTCACACTATAATAAATAAATTGTAGACTGGAGTAAAAGTGCACTTTGGACTTTTCAGAATTTTCATGTGGTTGCTAGAATCTGCCTGAGCCCTTTGTAACATACATATTAGAAAATGTGGTTTAGAGATGATGACAAAGGAAAATTACACACCTTAGGACATTCTGTCATGGTTTTGATTGATCTCTGTTAACATATCTATGTTAATCAGGAGAGGGATTATTAGAAACAAAACAGTAAGCTATCCTACCTTGTATCATTTTAGTTCATATCTGTGAGGCAGCATTGTGGGCATCAGAAAAGATTGATGCTGATGCTGACTTTAAGGGAAGCTAACCAGGACCTTTCAGGGAGTTTCTGAACCTGATGCACAATTTATTGGGAAGCTGACAGATGCAATTCAGAGACAAGTTAAAGGCAAAGAGATCCAACAAAATCTATTAAGACAATTAGCCTTCAAAAATGCCCACTAAGATAACCAGACAATTTGAGCCCTTATAGAGAAAAAGAGGATGTCCTTAGCTACTTAGAAACCTGTCAAAATATTGACTTCTTCAAGAATCGAGAACATGTAATTGCTTGTGAAGCTTATACATTGCAGAGGATTACTCAGGATAAAAGTAATAATTCTGGAAAATCAGGTTGTCTTTGTACCAACTTTATACTATTGAGTGCACCAACTGGCTCTTCTCCAAAATGAGCAGGGAAAACCATTAGGTGAAAAATCATTGCTTTTTTTGAAATCCCATCTGGAGAAACTGAAGAAGAGGCCAGCCCCAGACAGTGCAAGCCTATGGTAGATGTTATAGTTGTGGTACATTGGGCATTACTGCAGGGATTTCGGGACTCTTTTGGCCCTGCCCCCCCTAGAGACCACCACTTGGACTTTCTCCACATTGTGGAAGAGACCATTGGGCAACAGTTTTCCCCAATAATCCAATTTTGAATCAGAGGTGAACCTCTGACCCTGCAAAACCAGGGGCCCCAACACTTTTAGAGCTATAGCGAATAAGTTCACAGAAATCTGCTATCACAGGGAGTGCTACTTTGGACATAACCTACTATAACACCATTACAAAAAATAAAATGAAATGAAATGAAAAATAACACCATCTCAATGGCCCTACAAATTATTTTTAATGTCATTATTTAAACACGTGATCACAAACATGATAGTTGTTGGGTTTTAGACATACAAAGAACAACTCCCTTCACCAGCACAAGATCCCCACCACTGATGCCCCTGATCTCCCACCTCTCCTACCCCTGCCTGTATTCGAGATAGACATTCTACTTCTCTCACTCACTACCATTGTCATGAGAGCTGTTACTGTAATTATTTCTCTAACTGCACTCACCACTCTTTGTGGTAAGCTTCATATCATGTTCAGGCCTTCCAGTCCTCATCTTTATTGTTTCTGTGTATTATTACAATAATATCTTTCATTTTTCTTAAAACCCGTAAATGAGTGATACCATCCTGTCTCTCTCTCTCTCTCTCTCTGACTTAATTCACTCAGTATAACAGTTTCCACGTACATCCATATATAGAAAAATTTCATTATTTTATCTCTCCTGATGGCTGCATAATATTCTATTGTGTGTATGTTGAATGGGATCTTGGTTGTTTCCAGAGTCTGGCTATTTTAAATAGCACTGCAGTAAATATAGGTATGAGGAAGAGATTCTTGTGTTGTGGGTTTTTTTTTGTTGTTGTTGTTGTTGTTGTTATTATTCCTAGGGTATATACCTAGGAGTGGTATAGATGGATCATATGGAAGCTCGATTTCCAGGTTTTTGAGAAATCTCCATATTGTTTTCTGAATAGGCTGGACTAGACAGCATTCCCACCAACATTGACTGAGAGTTCCTTTCTCCCCGCATCCCTGCCAGCACTGATTTTTCTTGTTCTTTGTGGCCAGTTTCTGTGGCGTGAGATGGTACCTCATTGTTGTTTTGATTTGCATCTCCCTAATTATTAGTGATGTGGGTCATTTTACCATGTGCCTTTTGGCCATTTGAATTTATTTTTTGACAAAATATCTGTTCACTTCTCTATCAGTTTTTGATCATTTTTTTCTTGTAAAGTTCTGTTAGTTTCTTGTATATCTTATATATTAGCCGCTTGTCTGATGGGCATTGGGTGAATAGCTTATCCCATTCTGTGGGTGGGTTTTGTATTTCCTTTGAGGTGCAGGAGCTTCTCAGCTTAATATGGTCCCATCTGTTTATCTCTCCTTCCACTTGTTTGGAGAGTGCTATTTCCTCCTTAAAGATGCTTTTAGTCTCAATGTTGTGGAGTGTTTTACCTACGTGTTGTTCTATATACCTTATGATTTTGGGTCTGATATCAAGGTCTTTAATCCATTTGGATTTGGCCTTTGTGCATGGTGCTAGATGAAGGTCTGAGTTCGCTGTTTTGCAAGTAGATGACCAGTTATGCCAACATCACTTGTTGAAGAGGCTTCCCTTGCTCTGTTTTGCATTTCTTGCCCCTTTATCAAAGATGAATTGATTGCATGTCTGGGGTACATTTTATGAATACTCAAGTATATTCCACTGATCTGAGGGTCTGTCTTTATTCCAGTACTATGCTGTTTTAATGACTATAACTTTGTAATACAATTAAAAGTTGAGGAAAGTGATAAGCCCCTTCATATTCCTTTTCACAAGTGATGCTCTAGCTATTCATGGGTGTTTATTGTTACAAATGATTTTTAGGAATGTTTGATCCACTTTTTTTAAAGAGTGTCATGGGTAACCTTAGAGGGATTGCATTAAATCCGTACAATCCTTTGGGGAATATTGACTTTTATTTTGGTTTTTGGGTCATACCCGACAGTGCTCAGGGGTTACTCCTGGCTCTATGCTCAGAAATTGCCCCCAACAGGCTCGGGGACCATATGGAATGCTGGGATTCGAAACACCAACCTTCTGCATGCAGGGCAAATGCCTTATGTCCATGCTATCTCTCCAACCCCGAATATTGACATTTTAATAATGTTAATTCTGCCAATTCATAAGCAGGATACGTATCTCAATTTCTTGTGTGCTCTTTTATTTCTTGAAACAAGGTTTTGTGGCTTTCTTTGTATAGGTCTTTCACATCTTAATTAAATTGACTCCAAGATATTTGAGTTAGTGTGACACTAATGTGAATGGGATTTTTTTTTTGGTTTTTGGGTCACACCCGGCAGTGCTCAGGGGTTACTCCTGGCTCCATGCTCAGAAATTGCTCCTGGCAGGCACGGGGGACCATATGGGGCACAGGGATTTGAACCGATGACCTTTTGCATGAAAGGCAAACGCCTTACCTCCATGCTATCTCCCGGGCCCCAAATGGGATTATTTTTAATGCCCATTTCTTCTCTATCATTATTAGTGTACACTAATAGTGTTAATTTTGTAGCCTGCCACTTTGCTATATGAGTCTATTGTTTCTAGAAGCTTTTTGGTAGAGTATTTAGGATTTTCTAAATATAGTATTATGTCATCTGCAAACATATCAGAAACTACTTCGTGAAACTCTATGCCATGAAACATAAGAACCTGAAAGAAATGAATAAATTCTTGGACTCATATTCTTCCACGATTAAACCAGGATGATGTAATATATCTTAACAAACTCTTCATTATGAAGAAATTAAAATGACAATCAAATGTCTCTCCTAAAACAAAGGCCAGGCCCAGATGGATTCACTAATGAATTCTTACAAACCTTACTAGAAGAACTACTACCAATGCTTTTCAGGCTCTTTCATAAAATTGAAGAATCAGGACCATTCCCAAATAGGTTTTATGAATCTAACATCATTCTGATAACAAAACCAGACAGAGATGCTGCAAAAAAAGTAAACTACAGATCAATATCTCTGTAAAACACAGATACAAATATCCTCAATGGAATTCTGGCAAATAGGATCAGAGCCTTATCAAGAAGGTCATACACCATGATCAAGTAGGTTTCATTCCAGGAATGCACAGATGGTTTATCATACATGAATCAACCAACATAATATACCATATCAACAACAATAAAACCATATGGTCATATCAATAGATGCAAAGAAAGCATTTGATAAGGTCTAACACCCATTCTTGGTAAAAACTCATCAAAATGGGAATGCGAGAAACTTTTCTCATATAGGCCATCTATCAAAAGTTAGTGGCAAATATTATTCTCAATGGAAATAAACTAAAAGCCATTCCTATAAAATCTGGTACAAGACAAGGCTGCCCTCTCTCACCACTCCTATTCAACATAGTGCTGGAAGTCCTTGCCATAGCAATTTGGCAAGAAAAAGATATCAAGGGCATCAAGATAGGAAAGGCCCTACAAATTAAACTCCAGGCTAAAGGATCTGATTCTACTAGATGCTATTGGGCTACTGTTAGGGAGAAATAGTTTAACTTTTAAGGTAATCACTATGCATGTTAGAGTAATAGATTCTGATTATATGGAAGTAATTGCTATCTCAGTTTCGACAATTTGGACATTTGAAATGGGAGAGTATACTGTACAGCTCCTTTTCCTTCCTTTTGTTATACCTGGTCACACCAATCACCTTAGGTTTGGAGATTTTAGTAACACTAATCCTCTAGTGATCCTTCTAATCCTTCTGTTGATCCCTGGGTGTCCTATGTCACTCATATTACAGAGGGTGAGCACCTACTTTTATCCCTTGAAATTTATAGGAAGGAGTTCAAGGAATGATTGATACAGGTGCCAAAGTTTCTGTCATCTCTTCCCATAACTGGGTCTTGCAGGAAATACCAATGGTCTCAAGAAGAAGGCATTATAATGTCTTCCTCTGTTTTACAGAATAATAAACAGTTAAAGTGCATGGGGGCAGAGGGGATTATAGTAACCTTCTGTCCCTATATTGCCTCCATTCTCTTGAATTTGTGGTTTTAAGATTTACACAGACAATGACATGCATAGTTCATGGTTCTTTATCCAGTCTTTTTTCTGGCCCTTAATTCATAGACCTTGATTTTTAATTAGGGCCACTGTAGCACAGTACCTACCCACTATCACTCCACATTCAGTGGTAGTCTTACAATTCTGTGTGGACACTTCATTGGCTCCTTAATAACATAAAGCTAAGGACACTTGTAGATTTAATATAGGAACAGATTAAATTAGGATATATTGAAACTTCATGGGGCCGGGCGGTGGCGCTGGAGATAAGCTGCCTGCACTAACCTAAGACGGACCGCGGTTCGATCCCCCGGTTCCCCATATGGTCCCCCATGCCTGCCAGGAGTGACTTCTGAGCGAATAGCCAGGAGTAACCCCTGAGCATCACCGGGTGTGGCCCCCCCTCCCAAAAAAGAAAGAAACTTCATATTTGGAATGGAATTCCTTGTTTCTGTCATATTTTTTAATTGGGTAAATGGCAGCTATTGATTATGGAATATTAATACTACCATGGTTCCCATGGGTATTCTCCAACTGCAGCAATTCCTTCTGGCTATGATGCATTTTAAAGCCATTTTTTATAATATTCCTATTCACCCAAATGACTGTAAGCGCTTTCATTTTATATTCCCTCTTTTGATCATAAGGCACCTATGTATAGATTGCGGTGAATTGTTTTACACCAGGGAATGACCAATTCACTTACTTTGTGTCAATATTTTATTGGTATAGTTCTACTTTCTTCTCATGCAAGATATTCTCCTGTTACATTATCCACTACATAGAAGATATTTTGATAGAGTTTTCTAATGAGAGGGAACTTCAGAGATCATATAAAATATCTTTGTGTTGCCCCAGTAACAACTTTCTTGCTGGCAGATTACCATAGAAAAAAATTCAGATGCAGCCCCTGTGTCAATATTTGGGTTATATTTTTGAGTGTACTATATTACATCTCCAGAAAATTTAAATTTATGAAAAAGACCCCAAACAATTAATGAATTTCAGAATCTGCTGGAAGAGATTAATTGGGTCTGTCCATCTCTTGGTATTTCTAACTCAGATTTAACAACTTGCTCCTCAATCTTGAAGGAGACTCCGCACTAGATAGCCCAAGAAAATGAACTCCTGAGACTCAGAAGTAATTAGAATTTTTCATGAGCTGGTTCCTGAAATCCTATCTTTCTCAGTTTGTATATATTATATATCTATATATGTATATATTTTATGTACATATATTATATATGTATATATTATATAGACAACTTCACAAAGAGAACCCTAAAACCTCTATAGACTGAAAATAACTTTACAAGAATAACTCAATGGCTCATGTTGTAAGATGAAATAAATAGCTTATCAAACTTTTACTAAAAGATGGCAGAGAACTCCATGATAATTGGTACATTTAAAATATTGATATTGAAGGAGATTGACAGCATTTGATAGATCAATTAAATAAAACTCAGAAAGAAAATACTAAATTTGAAGGAAAATATGAAATAATATACCTACTTAAAACTAAGTCCCTAATAGATACAGAAAATACTTGGAAAATAAGCAAGCCACTACTGAACAAACAAGATGAGAGAGGAAATCAGACAGGTATTGAAAAGATTCCTGGTATTGCCACTTTTGCTGTGTCTTCAAAGTTCTTTTAATCTAACTGCACAATATATGCTATTTATGTAGGCCTTTTCTTCCTCTTAAGAAAAAAGATAGAAAAGGAAAATATGAGACTAAAGCATACAGAAGGAAGGAATGAAATTTAAATAAAATATCTAAGAGCAGAAATTATTTAATTTGAATTAATAATTCCAAAGAGAAACTAATGAAAATGATAGATGGATTTTTTGATGGATAAATAACCATCGAGATTTACAAAGAAAAAAATCCTAATTAACTGAAATTAAATTCTGTAGAAAAAGAGGGGCAGGCAGGAGGGTGGTGGTGGGAGGGAAACTGGGAATGGTGGTGTCAGAAAAATGCACTGATGAAAGGTGGTGTACTCAATCATAAACAATTTTGTATCTGCAGTGCTTAAATAAAGTAATCTTTAAGAAAAAGTACATAGAGAAAAATCTAGGCAGAATGCTCCATGAAATTGAAGCTAAAGGCATCTTCAACGATGAAACACCACTGACCAGGAAATGGATGCAAAGTTAAGCAAATGGGACTATATTAAACTAATTGGCTTCTGTACCTAAAGGGAAATGGTGACTAGGATACAAAGACAGCTCACAGAATGGGAGAATCTAGTAACTCCTTATTTGATGAGTTTGGGGTAAATATATGGGTTACACAAGGATACTGGTGGAACTTAACAAGAAACAAATCTTTTTAAAAATAATATCTTTAGTTAAACACCTTGATTACAAACGTGATTGTGATTAGATTTCAGTCATGTAAAGAATACCCCCCTTCACCAGTGCAACATTCCCACCACCAATGTCCCAAATCTTCCTCCATCCCACCTCACCCCAACCTGACAGGCTTTCCAGTTCCCTCATTCATTCACATGATTCTCAGTGTAGTTATTTCTCTAACTGCACTCACAACTCTTGGTGAGCTTCATGAAGTGAGCTGTAAGTTCCAGTCCTTGTTTCTTTGTCTCTGAGGATTGTTGCAAAAATGTCTTTCATTTTTCTTAAAACCCATAAATGAGTGAGACTATTTTGTGATTATCTTTCTCCCTCTGACTTATTTCACTCAGCATGATAGATTCCATGTACATCCAAGTATAGGAAAATTTCATGACTTCATCTCTCCTGATGGCTGCATAATATTCCATTGTGTATATGTACCACAGTTTCTTTAGCCATTTGACTGTTGAAGGATATCTTGCTTGTTTCCATGGTCTGGCTATTGTAAATAGTGCTGCAATAAATATAGGTGTGAGGAAGGGATTTTTGTATTATATTCTTGTGTTTCTATGGTATATCCCTAGGAGTGGTATAGCTGGATCAAATGGGAGCTCAATTTCCAGTTTTTGGAGGAATCTCCATATTGCTTTCCATAAAGGTTGGACTAGACGGCATTCCCACCAGCACTGATTCTCTCCACATCCCCGCCAGCACTGATTGTTCTCATTCTTTGTGATGTGGGCCAATCTCTGTGGTGTGAGATGGTATCTCATCGTTGTTTTGATTTGCATCTCCCTGATGATTAGTGATGAGGAGCATTTTTTCTTGTGCCTTTAGGCCATTTGTATTTCTTTTTTTTTATCAAAGTGTCTGTCCATTTCTTTTCCTCATCTTTTGATTGAATTAGATGTTTTTTTTTTCTTGTAAAGTTCTGTCAGTGCCCTGTATATTTTGGATATTAGCCCCTTATCTGATGGGTATTGGGTGAATAGTTTCTCCCACATGGTGGGTGGCTCTCGTATCCTAGACACTATTTTCTTTGAGGTGCAGAAGCTTCTCAGCTTAATGTATTCCCATCTGTTTGTCTCTGCTTCCACTTGCGTGGAAAGTACAGTTTCCTCCTTGAAGATGCCTTTAGTCTCAATGTCATTGAGTGTTTTAACTATGTGTTGTTCTATATATCAGACCTGATACCATAAGAAAAAACTTCTAACACCATCCAAAATTGGGAAGAAGAAAAGAATAAACATTTTCTCAAATAAGAAATACAGATGACTAAAAGGTTTATAAAGCTGCTCCACATCATTAATCATCAGGAAGATGCAAATAAAAACTACAGTGTGATATCATCTTACACCATAGAAAACTGGCGTACATCAACAACCAGTGCTGGCATAGATGCAGGAAGTAAAGGACTGAAAATGAAGCAAATACATCGGCATTCAAGCATAAATATTACTATATCTCTTATATTGGAGCAGGTAGGATGTGGTTCTCCTATTTTTCAGACTGTATGCAGTCTTAAATCTCAGTTAAATGAAAGGAGTAACTAGTTGATGTATTATTAATAGTTAGGCAGTATATTCTGTAAGTGCCTAGGAATCTAAGCCTATGCCTACACTGACTTAAGTCAAAGAGCAATGGGAGAAACTATGTTTACCTAATTTCTTTTGCCAGTGGAGAGTAAGAGATTCTATACCTAAATAAGAGTTCAAGCACAAATAACAGAATCACACATGGGAGAACTATATAAATGGCTTGTATTTTAAGTACCTTGCATTTTCTTTTATTTTGTTCTTCAAATTTATCACTGATTAAAGAAACCATCTTCAAATTATAGGGATATCAAATGGTGAGAATGAATGCTTGGAAAAAGGACAGTTGAGGACTTCCCTACTCTCAGATTATTTCTTTATTCTTTTTTTTGTCATTTTGATTACTACATATCTTGGTTGTGGTGTGTTTTATACTTTGACATGATCTTCTTCCTCCACCACCTCTACCTCCTATCATACCACCTCCACCTCTTCTTCCTCTATTTTCTCCTCTTCCTCATCTTTCTCTCTACTTCCACTTGTTCCTCCTCTTCTTCCCTCTCCTCTTCATTCTCCTTTAACTCCTTTCTTTATCTTCTTTGACATACTTGTCAGTGCTAGGGGGTCACTCCTAGGAATCACTTTTAGTAGTGCTCAGGGACTATCATATGAGATACCAGGGATCAAGTGTGGTATGACCATGTGCAAGGAAAGCAACATACTGGCTGCATAATTACTCTGGTCCCAAGAGACAAACTTATTCCACAGACACTTTCTATGTAGAATTGTTTTTCAGGCATATTTAGGGATATTATTGCCCTAATTCATAAAAAGACTAAAAACTAAACTCTCCCATCAGAAGGCAGTAGCAGGATGGATCAGAAAATAAAATCCCATAATTTTCTGCTTTTGTGAAACATTAAAACTCACAGGATAGATATAGGTTCAGAGTAAAATAATTATACAAGCCAATGGAAGAAATGCTGGAACAGCTGTACTTATATAAGAATAAATTACATTCCATCTAATGTAAGTAATTAGACACAAGGATGAGCACCACTTATTGATCAAGGGAAAAATAGGCCAAGGATTATTAACTCTAATCAACATATACACACCAAACGAAGTCTAAAAGACTTGTGCTCACATACCTAGAGAAACATATGGATGGAAACATAATAGTAATGATACAATTCAACATGTCACTGTCACCCCTGTGTAGATTAATTAGACAAAATATCAATAAAAACATGAGCCCTAAATGAGGAACTAGAAAAGCTAGGAACTATGAATTTATATAGGGATTTCTATTCTCAAAAAGCTGAATACATATTCTCTAGTGCCCATGGAACATTCTTCAGGGTAAATCACACTTTAGGACATAAGTCTAATTCACATAAATTCACAGCCAAATAGCCATACCAAGCATTTTATAGACCACAATGCCAAGAAGATAGATTCTCTACATCTCCAGTTGTTAGGAATTGACTATTAAAAAGAAGATTGATCCAGCTGTTATTAGCAGCATGTTGTTCAAAGAAGAAATTAAGGAAGAGATAAAAGGATTCAATTAGACTAATTATAATGAAGAACAAGTTACCAAAATCTATGGGACATAGCAATAGCAGTACTAAGGAGGAAACCCGTAACAATAAAGAGGTACACAAAGAGAAGAAAAAAAGATAAAAATTAGCAGCCTAAATGTACCCTTAAATGTCTAGATTTATTTGTTTTTGTTTTCTAGATAGTGAAAGAAAAGAAATAATAAAATCCATAGCATATATCAATGCTAGTGAAACCAAGAATCAATGAAACCTGGAGCTAGCTCTTTGAAAGAACAAACAGCTAGACTGGTGTGAAAAAACTGAAGTAAATAGAACCAGTAAAAAAATAATAAATGGAAGAAATTACACCAGATATCATGAAAGCTTACTATGAGTTACTTTAATTGATTAGACTGAAATTATGAAATATCCCAACTTGTCCTGTTCAGGCTTTCAATGTCCATGCTTGTGATTGAATGAGAAGGAAGTATAACTGCAATTTGCTGCAACATGTATAGAACTGGAAGATAATATGTTAAATGAAGTAAGCAAGAAGAAGGATACAGAATGATATTAATTATATGTGGTAATGGTAGTAACTGCTTGAAGAAATGCAATGGTTTAAATGGGAGTTGTTGATAGACCGTAGGGTATAATGAGGAGAAGTAAAATAATTGATTAGAGGAGAAAAACATAAATATAAAAGGGTTGGGGACAGGGCCAAGATATTCATGTGCTTTGGTGATACTAAGAAAAGACAGAACTAAATATCCAAGCCAGAGTCAATAACAATGAAATTCTGAATTCCAAAGTTTATACAGTGATTTCATTTTTGATAAAGTAGCTGAAAGTATAAAATGAGAAAAAGAAAGCCTCTTATTGAAAGAATTGGTTAAGTGTAAAACATTGACACTAAATTCATGTTTCATACCTTACACAAAAGCCAACTAAAAATGGAGCAAAGGCTTGGAGATCAAATTTGAACTTATAAAGGACACTGAGGTTTCATTCTTGGAGCACTCTTACCTATAAGAGTAAAGATTACCTTCTAGTTTAGGATTTTACTAACAAATGATAATTAACATGAATTTTTTTAGATCTTTGTTGTTGATCTTTGTGAGTGCTTGATAGGTCCTGAAAATATATTCTTTATTTAATGTATTGATAATTTCTCTCTAGTGGTTCACTATCTTTTACTTTAGTTGGTTCTGTTTGTTTGTTTTGCCAATGTCATTATATTGTTGAAGACTAAACAAACAAACAGAACCAACTAAAGTAAAAGATAGTGAACCACTAGAGAGAAATTATCAATACATTAAATAAAGAATATATTTTCAGGACCTATCAAGCACTCACAAAGATCAACAACAAAGATCTAAAAAAATTCATGTTAATTATCATTTGTTAGTAAAATCCTAAACTAGAAGGTAATCTTTAGCCAGAATAGCATGTAACAAAATGGTGGGTAAAAGCTGTGTTGGCAGAAATGTGGTAAAAAATGAACTGTAACAATTGCTAATGGGAATGTTTTGGTTCCAACCCCTAAGGAAAAATTTGAGTAGGGCATCAGTCAAAAGTAGAATTTCTGTATCATATGACAGCACAATTATCAGTTTACTATCTATCCCTTGGACAAAGAAATGTATTAGACATGATGCATTTACATCAATATTCATTGCAGCACTCAATAAGATAGCTATGATTTGGAATCAAACTAGATGTCCAACGACAGCTAATGGATCATGAATATATGGTATATATACATAATGGAATGCTATATAGCTGTAAGAATGATGAAATTATGAAATTTTCTGCAAAGTGAATGGAATCTGTTTAAATGAAGTAAACCATAAGATGAAGGTCAAACACAGTATGATATGTGTTTATATGGTAAACACTTATATATGGTATTTATAATAACTAGATAAAGAAATATACTGGTTTAAAGGTTACTGAAATCATCCGTGGCCCCCACAGTATATGGAAGAGAGTGAAGGAGTGTGGAGGAGAAGCAAAGAGATAAAAGAGAAGCAATGGGAGTGAGGAGTTAAGGGAATTCAATACATTGATGTTAAGAAATGATTGAGCTAAATATCTAAACTACAGAGACAAAAACAATGAAATGAAATCCAGATTTTAACATCTGAACTTAACAAGATTTCTGTTAAGATGGCAGACTGGGTTGGGCTATATGGGAGGGAACTTGATTCTGGTGGGAGAATCTTTGCTGAATAATTGTATTCCTAAATCTCAATTATGAATAACTTTTTATTTTTGTTTATTTTAATAAAGAGAAAGAAAAGAATGAAGGGGAAGAGTCAACACAAAAGTTTGACTGCATTATGGTTTTTTTGGGGGGGTCACACCCAGTGGTGCTCAGGGGTTACTCTTAGCTCTGTGCTCAGAAGTTGCTTCTGGCAGGCTCTTGTGACTGTTTGGGATGCCAGGATTTGAACTTGTGTGCTTTCGCTGTGGCCCATTGACTGCTTTATGATATATAAACTTTGCACTAAATTTGAATTTGAAACAAGTGAGAGCATAATATCTGAACTGATGTCAAGAATTCTGAGCAACTCAACCTTTACTTTATTTATTATTTTAAAATATTTTTTATGTAAGCACCATGGTTACAAACATGTTTATAATTGAATTTCAGCCATAATATGCACTCACCATTTCACCAGTGCAACTTCTGTGCCATTTAAAAAGGTATAGATTCTTCTATGTGCCCTGTCTTAATCAGGGGAAAATAAGTTATTTTCCTTCCCCAAGGGGATAGAGGAAGAGTCAAGTAACCCATCACAATTAGGTTTCAAGTCATTATTTTGGACAATTAGTGTCTCTGTGCATGTTCTCATAATATGAACTCTATCTCCTACTTAATTCTAATTTGTTTTGACCTCCTCACACAAAGCATGACTGTATTGTAGTTAATAGATGTTCTCTTTCTAAAATATTAATGTAAGGGGAGGAATAATGGTAAATGGAGTACATGCTTAAAACATCACCACCTTGAACTTGAAATACAATCATAGTTGCAAATACTGTTCTCATATTAGCACTTGTTTAATTTACTTGGACAATATTACAATGGCAAAAGTAGCAGTAAAAGTAATGCCATTTTATAACAATTGCCTGCTTCTAATGGTTCATTATTAAATGTGATGCTTGCTTTAAGCCTTTGATGGATTCTCTATCAAGTTAGAGACGGTTTTTTTTATGCCTGGTTTAACAAGATTGACTTGTAAGTTTGCAAATGCTTTCTTAATTTGAGGCAATGTGGTTTTTCCCCTTTAATATGTTAATGCAGTGAGTTATTGATATTTCTCCCCATCCAATATTGATCTATCTTTGCATTTCTGAAACAAATCTGCACTTTCCCTATCTATTATTCACTTACTACATTCTTGTACTTGATTTTCCAATATCTTTAGACCTCTTTATCCATGCTAACTAATGATGATGTTATCTAGCATGGTTTTCTGATGCTATTAGTGGCAAGATTATGCTAGCTTTATAAAGTAAAAGTAAAACAGAAAAAATGTCAAAATTAGTTTATATAACTGAATACATTTTACTTCTATGTAAACACCTCTTTGCTAGATCCTCTTTATGCTCAACTGTGCTCTACAACAACAGCATATCAAGGGGACATCGGCTCCTGATTCGGTCTATATTCAAAGTGTATTTTCTCCAGGAACTGGCTTTCTCTTAGCCAAAGTAGAGTGTTTGGTAGACCTTTTCACCCAGTGCACTGGAGTAAAAATTTGGGGGTGCTAATTTTTCCCAGTGCAGATCCTGAAGGTGCATCCAATTTGGCAGCTGGTCACTGACAAACCATTTCCTTAACTTTATCCAGCAGGTTGGGGGTGGATGTAGAGAATAAGCATACGGAGAATACAGAGAATAAGCGAGATAGAGGCAGCCCTGTAGATTTTCCTCAACAAGTTGGTCATTTACTGAATACAATATCTGCCTCTGACTCATGATTCATTGTTTATAGTAACAGGTACCTTAATAACTAGCAAGTACATTAACAGCAGAGGCTGGGATATTTATTATAATATGCCTACAGTTATGTAATCAGCAAGTATCTTTAATGTACAACTCTGAAGTCATGCTAATGCAACTCTCATTTTCTAAACTAATTTTATCCAAGGCTCTAGTCAGACCTTAGAGATTTTATTAGGGGGATGACTTCTCATAGACTAAGACTGCATCTCCTCTTAAAACCCATTTACCTGGACCCTTTCAGTCCTGAACTACGGCTGGATACACTAACTATATCTTAGCTATAGAATGCAATCAAATAGGTTGACTGCTTTCCACCTTAGTGCTTCAGTATGTCTAAATGTCATAGAAAAAAAGAGCAATGGCACAGAGATAGGGTGTTTGCCTTGCATGTGTGGTTCAATCTACCAGTGTGCCATAATGTCCCCCATGCCAGGAGCGATTTCTGAGTGCATAGCCAGGAGTAATCCCTGAGCATCGCCAGATGTGGCCCAAAATCAAAAAAAAAGGAAGAAAAAGAACAAAAATAATTGATAAAATGATTTTATTTTGTTTGATTATGATATCCACCAGCATTAGAGAACAGCCTCAAAGAGGACTAGAAGAAAACATCACTGTCTCTACTGAGCTTTAAAAAACAATTGCACACATTTGCAGTTTTTTTTTTTTTATTCAGGAGAGTCATACAAATTCATGAGTGGTAACAGTTATACAGTGAACATATATCTCAGTTTACACCTTCTGTTTTTTATGTGCATAAAAGGTGGAGGAACATCAAGCTTATGGATTTTATTGTGGTAACAAAGATCAAAATGGCTAGAGGTCAAATGGACTCTGTTGTTCAGTCTCCATTGACCAGTACTGGCAGAAATGGAGAAGCTTCTACCAGAATTAAGAATACTTTCATGTCCTTTCTCTCTTTCTCTCTCTCCTTCTTCACTACCCTCCCCCTCCCTTTTCTCTCCCTCTCCCTCTTTTTTTCTTTTAGGCACCATGGTTTGCCTTACTGTTACTGAAAGAATGCATGAAAAATAAATGTACTTGTACATCCTGGAAAAATAAAACACAACACTTTTGCACTAGCAAGTATTAGGCCTCTGATCATTCTATTCAAATTCTGCTTTGGCACAAGAGTGACCCGAGGCTTAGGAAAAGCTAGAACAATTTAGAGGTTGTGAGAGCCTGACTAACCTCAGAGTCCTTCTAACTTTTTTGAGGGGAAGAGATAAAATTAGGAAAAAGATTTGACATTTTTCTTCAGATCTTTTTTCCTAAGACAGTGTTCTTGATTTTTATTATTTGTGGCTCTTCATATATTCCCTATTGAAGCCAGAGTAACTTGGCCATTTTGCTTCTGGTTTATGCAGGCACTCAGAAGAACTCACATTTTGGTTTTAATAACAAAGGATAAGCTTAGGGCTACTGCAACTTGAGTTAATTTTAAGATCAGGATTACCCCAAATCTTCCAATTCACAAAAGCAATCAGCTGAAAACATCAGGAAGCTTATAATTAAGTGAAATTTACAGAACAGAACCAGAATGACATTTTAAAATGATTAGCAAGTTTAAAACATTTAGCAGTTTCTAATTTCACCTGTGATTTAAAATTAAATGAGGTACAACATGAAGTATGGGCAGTAGTGTGGCAAGTTGTTCAATTTCTAAATTTAATATATTTATATAAGAGTACATAATCAAGAAACTACTTCCTCCATCCAATCACTCCTGCCTGGAAGTCTCAGCACTGGCCATCAATAGGCATCTGGATATTCCTTTTCATCTTTTTCTTTTTGAGTCACGCCCTATGACACTCAGGAGTTACTCCTTGCTATGCACTCAGAAATTGCTCCTAGCTGGGAGGACCATATGGGACACTGGGGATCGAAGTAAGGTCTGTCCTGGATCAGCTGCATGCAAGAAAAACATCCTACCACTGTGCTATTGCTCCGGCCCCTGGTTATTTCATAATGATTTTTGGTACCCTACAAAAAACTCAAGTAAATGTGTCTGATAGAAGAGTGCTTGGGAGAAAATAATGATAGAAATTGAATTACGGATTACTGACATGTTTCATAGCCAAAAAATTAGAATTTGCTGGAAAACTTCTTAATGACTAGAAAGTTGCTGCTTTCCAACTAGCTGCTGGACATGTTCTAGTGTAGAAATACTTTTGATTATATTGATCTCATTAACCCCTTAAAACATTTCTGCTCCTGTCAGCTAAGTTATAAATTACTAAAATTAAGTCTAATAACAATTACAACCAAAAATGTTGAAGTAAGGAATCCAATTTCACACCAAGAAATATTGATTGTTTGTTATCAGTAGAAATATGAACAGGAGTTATAAATGACCTTATTTGATATACTCATCTCACAACAGGTTATTTTATTTTGGTGGTATAGTGCTTTGGTCCTGTTCAGGGTTCAACTACCATTTCAGATCTCATCTGCTACTTATTATTGTGGGAAAAAATGGAAGGGTATAATATAAATGGTGATTCAAAATTTTCTGTTCTGCTTGATCTATGATGACAATACTAGCTCATGTGGGATATAGTAATTTGTTGTGCAAGATATATGCATGTATAGTCTTTAAGTTTCCTCAGGAAAGCTAATGACTAAAGGACACTATCTAGCTGTTACTGAATCAAATATAACTTTCTTTCATACACTTTTACAGCTTCAGATCTAATCAGTTCAAGCTGAATTATTCCCCCCCCCTCCTTTTTTTTAAGGATCCTAAGTTATCTGTAAATATTTGAAAGGGAACCAAGGGGAGCTTTCCTATTTGGATAGCTCTTAAGATCAGCAAAGTAATTTTAAATGTTTTACTCGATAATAAAACTTACAAACCATAATAGCAATTAATTGCAGAATGCTCCCTTCAAAAAATATCGATCTCTTTGGATCAGTGTCTGCCACAGAAGCAGACTGGGGGAGTGCAGCTGAAGGAGTGTGAAGAAAATTGGGGACATTCTTGGGAAATGTGCACTGGTGAAGGGATGTGCTTGGACATTGTAACTTAATCATAAACAACTTTTTAACCATGTATCTTATTGCGATTAAATTAAAGAATTTACTAAAAATTAAATACTTTAAAATAACTTATTTTTGACAAAATACTTTAAATGCTATTGGCACACATTTTATAAACTTTGCGATTAGAACCAAATATTCAGAACCAAGTATCTTGTATAAAAAATAGTCTCTCCCCTATTACAAGAAGTATTGTTATGCTTAGTTTTACCAAAGTTTCCAATTGCCTCATATTTGTTGACTGAAAAAAGATACCTAACTAAAAATAAATAATCAATCATTTCATTACATTTGTCCCATCAATTATATCTTGTATGCTATGTACATAGACTCTTTATAATATGATCCTGAAAACTACTATTTGACATAATGGATGAGTTATACATGTAGTATAATATCTGTAACTTGACTCTAGATCAATAGTAGCTACAGTTTTTTTAAAAGGGATCATTAATTGTTAAAAGTGGCTCAGAAAAACAATTTTATCATTTTTAAAAGTAGAATCTGGCAGATATCACAATCTAAGAATGTTTGAAACATACTTTCATCAATAGTGTAGCAGTCTCCACACTATGTAATTTGTTCTAATCTAAACCTTGTTTCTTCAAATATTTAGTATTTTCTTTGCACCTGCCAACAGTATTTGGAGACAGTGGAAAAGCCAGATAAATATTTTTTCACACTAATGTATTCTAGCAACTTCATTCAATTTGCAGTCACACAATTCTTATTCTATGATTCCATCGAGCACTGGCTGAATTGCGGGGTTTTTTTAAATGTATATTCCATATATTTTGTCTGAATTTACAGTATTAGTAATACTTCAAAAATTAACATGGCAAATTTATTTTTTTAATTGTAGACAGCAATTTCTCTACTAGTAAAAGCATTAATTGTATTGATATCTGTCAAAAGAATAAAATGATGGAGAAGCGTACCAGGAAAATAAGTCATTGATTTTTATTTTCAGCTGTAGATTTCAAGAACTTGTTTCTTTAGCTGTAGTTCTATTGTGGTGGTCTAAATTATATTCTACCTGCATTGTGAGGATTAGTTTAGGAAAATTACTTCATCAATCTACTAAGGTAAACATACTGCTATGAATTTTAAAGGCAGCACATTGAGTGAGCTTTTATCAGCCTCTTCAGGATATAGAACTACTTCTTCTGGTAATCAACATGACCTGGAAGAACTTCCGACCTAAATTAGGCACAGAGATGAGTAAAGGGCAACCCACATACCTAATGTCTAAAAAGTCATCACTATAAATGTACCTGTATATATCAATAGATCAGTCATACAAGGATAGATTATGGGACCTATAATATGGAGCTCACTAGTATTACAAATATTTCAAGGACATTATATGTAAGAAAAATAGTGGCAATTAGTAAACAAATTCCATTTTTCATTGTCATGGGTATTGGTTGGGAAGAAGGAGCAACAGGAATAAGTTGCTGACAGTCAACCAAGTATATCTCAAAGGAAAGCCTGTAGTTTTGAAAACATGGGAACAGTTTGTCTATATCACTAGATTACACGTAATAAGAGAAATAATATAGAATTGAAATGTTTGCACCATGCAGCTGGTTCTCTAACATCTAACTTTAACAGTAATGTTTTCACTAGCAGAGCATTGAGTCACTGTTGTTTACTAGAATGTATATGCAATTAGTCACAAACAGTAATATTTAAATCAGACAACTTTAGAACATATTTACATAATATCACTCTTTCCCCTAATTCTCCCCATAATCAAGTATTTAACAATGTAACTTAGTATTCTATACGGTGATCTCTAACCAGTGTGCTTACAGGGAAATCTAAAATTTGAGAAGGCATAACTGGAGGAATAACTGATGAACTGGTATTATGTAAACTCCTGTGTAGAAATGCAACTCATTCTTCATCAGTTCCATCATATAGCCTCTAGCACAGTCCTGAACTAGTATTGATTGAGGAGGTCTTTTCTTGTTAATTCTGCTTTCCCACAAGGCATCTTTTATTTAAAATAAAACTGAGAAATTACATTAAGATGTGAGTCATTCTAGACACTCAGATATAATTTAATCTCTCTCTTCTGAGGGATAAATTGTAGAGGGAAAATTCTGACATGTAGGCATTCACAATATGTTCCTCCTAACTACAATCCTAGAAGCATACTCTGTGACACATATTTAACTTTAACAAATAGTCTCTAGTGTAATAGGGTCAAATGATAAATGCATGAGTATTCTTGATGGTGTCCTGTTCTTCTCACATCCGTGCCATTCTCCAAACACCGGGCCTCATTTATATCCCAGAGAACATGAGAAGTTAATTTTATAATAACATTTCTGCAACAATTTCCCTCCTCTTGTAGTATAAATAAGAGGGAAGAGTAGAAGTAATGTTGAAATCTATGCAGTTCCTGGAGTTGTCTTTTGTTGGGAAGGGAGAGGTGGGAATAACATACCTTTATCCCTCTGACACTTAAATTTCACTAAAAAAATACTTCAATTTACTTTTGGAGACCTAAGACCATTTTTAGAAAGCAAAGTATGCAGTGTTATTGGTAAGCTGCTCTACTGGAGACTCCAAAACTCAGTCATCACTTTATTGCACTGGGATGCACTGATTCAATCTCATAACCAGTAATCGGTCTATTGGGCTTTTCTGTTTCTTTATGTTTTTGTTCTAGGGGGTTGTTTGAAGTGATTTGTCTTTTTCAATTGAATTATTCAATTTTATATACAATTTTTAGAATAGTCTCCTAAAATCAATTTGACGAAAGTAAAAAAGATGATAAAGTTCTCTTTATTTGTTACTTGTATTTGTCAATCTAGTTAGAGGCTTGCTATTTTACTTCAAAGAAGCAACACTTGGTTTATTATTTCCTGTGTCAAATAAAATGTTAACAGAAAGAGAAACAAAAAAATATAAGAATTAGTTTTTGCTATGTTTATAGTCCCTGAAAGTATAAAAGTTAGGTTGTTTGTTGTCGTCACTAATCATTTAAGGCTATAATTTTACCTCATACTCCTTTACCTTCATTTTTATTTTGCCATACTTTTATTTATCTATGTATTCTCCTAATTTGTGATTTAATTTTGATCCATTTATTAAGATAGTGTCAGACTATCACATATTTGTAGACTTTTAAGTTTTTCTGACTTCTAGTACCATTGTGACAAGACCATTTGATAACAAACCTTAAACTCTTGCAAAGATGAGAGGGGACTTGGTCCACACAAAAGTAATACTAAGAGGTTATTCCTGGCTCTGTGTTTAGAGATCTTGATTCTGTGTTTCAAGGATCTGAATGTGCCTGGGATCAAATTGGAGTCACGCATATGCAAGACAAATGCCCAAGCCTCTGTACTATCTCAGCCTGAGCAATCCTTAATATTTTAAATTGAAACACCATGATGATATAAGAGTTAACCAGTTGAAATGAGAATCAAGAAGGCCAATCCATGGTAGGACTCTTGCCACAAACAGCAGAAAGATGCAATTAGGGCAGAAAATGGATCATTATGACAATGATAGTTGGAAATCATCTTCATTCAGCACCCAGTTTTTTCCAGAGTGACCAAGTGATATACCCCTTCAGTAACAATATTGCAAACCACTATATCTGGAAAAAATAGTGTTTGAGAGAGAAAGATGTCTGTAACATAGGTAGGCAATGCAGAAGGCAAAAGAACATTGGTGGTGGGAAATGTGCATTGGTGAAGGGAGTTGTACATTGTATGACTGAAACTCAATCATGATCTTTGTAACTGTGTATCTCATGATGATTCAATTAAGTAAGGCATTTTAAAAAGTTGCCAATGGTTGGGGCCCGGGAGATAGCATGGAGGTAAGGCACTTGCCTTTCATGCAAAAGGTCATCGGTTCGAATCCCTGTGCCCCATATGGTCCCCCGTGCCTGCCAGGAGCAATTTCTGAGCATGGAGCCAGGAGTAACCCCTGAGCACTGCCGGGTGTGACCCAAAAACCAAAAAAAAAAAAAAGTTGTCAATGGAACATTGTATGACTGGTAACTGGAAATGTCTATCAGTGAAAGGATGGGTGTTATTGATTTTCAGTGTCTCCAGCATCCCTCCCACCTCCTTAATCTCTCCTTAATTCAGCTACAAAACACTACTTCAGGAAATAAAGGAGGACATGCATAAATAAAAACACATCCCCTAATCATGGACCATAGACCATCAGGTTTATTCTATAATATAACATGGTCAATCATAGATAATTTATCTAACAAAAGAACATATCTTAAGCTGACAAGGAATAAAGTTGATCACTTAGAACATTTTTGTTTTTGGGCTACATCCGGTGATGCTCAGGGGATACTCCTGGCTATGCACTCAGAAATCGTTCCTGGCTTAGGGGACCATATGGGATG